>SKCR01037875.1:0-141337 GCA_019454045.1 Zanthoxylum bungeanum | reverse complement strand
GTTCATGTTTCATGTTAATAATTGCTTCTTGGCCTTCTCGTCTTTCCCTTCTCAACTGTCTAATGGTTCTTTTAATTTCTGGGTCAAGCGGTCGGAGTTCAAAGCTTCTGGTTCGTCTCATGTAGTTTCTGAGAACCTGAAACACAAGAAAACAAAAACAAGGTAAAAAGAATTAATACAAGTAACGTATCTAACCCCAAAACTAATGGTGAAAGATAATAAGTCCCCGGCAACGGCGCAAAAAACTTGGACTGTGCGTAATCACACGCGTATAACGCAAGCGCACGTATCGTTCAAGTAGTATAAAAAGTATCGATCCCATAAGGACTTAATACCTAATCTATTAATTTTATGAGGTCAAATGATTACTAGTATCTAACAGGTTGTTTGATTGATTTGAAATGGTGATGATTCTAAATTTAAAAACAAGTAAATAAAATGCACGAAAGTAGGTTTAAGAAAATTCAATAGTAGGAAACTATCTAGGGTTGTGAATCTTTCTAATATCCTTTAAAAGATGAAGCCGTTATTTCATGTTTGTGTAATAAATCGTTTACTAACCTGGAATACTAAATTATGCGAAATCCTCTGTCGATGGTCAGACGCAAATACCCAGTTTAACCTAATTGAACCATATATCTATGTCAACCAAATTACCTGGATTCATTAAGTTTAAGTTCCAATATGGCTAACCCCTGCCCGACATGTATATGTCTATCGGTAAGGAAATCTATTAAAGGGTTATTTATCCTCAAGGATGATCGTGGCTATTAAGTATAAGGCGAGAAAACTAAAATTCCTTTGTCAAGTTTATTTAGATTTCCAGATCAATCTTATTAGTGGCCAATTAACAAGACGCATTAAGCTTAAGACTTAATAAGTAAACCTTTAAATTACCCAAAACTATAAAATAACCCCTTATAAACTGTGATATTAGAATTCGTCACAACCCCAGATAACTAACTTAGTTACGACACATAACTAGGGCTAATAAAAACTTAAATAAAATAAAAGTCATAAATATAAATGCTGAAAAGTAAATGACAGAAAGTAAATGCTGAAATTAAATACTGAAAATTAAATGCTGAAAAGTAAATGTTAAAAGTAAATTTCTGAAAAGTAATGCTGAAAAGTAAATTGATGAAAGTAAATTGCTGAAAAGTAAATGCTGAAAAGTAAATTGCTGGAAAAGTAAATAAAGTAAAAGTATAATAAAAAGAAAATTAATGAGGTAAAATTATCCACTTTTATACGTAATATTTTAGATATCTCCCTTAATATAATATCTTAACTTTGCATGATAATTACCAACCACCATATAGGCGGTATCCAGATTAAGTCAAATTAATAATTAATTACCAACCGACCAATCAGGCGGTATCCAGTTTAGTCAGGTTAAAACCAATTTAAATATTACCAAATGACTTTAATAATTACACACACACACTTCTGGATGGTTCATCCAATTTCAGGCATGAAATCTTCAGAATTCGAAATTATTTTGTCTTTCAAAGTTGTAAATCTTTGAGTCTTCTTTAATTTGAACTTGAATCAGCTCAATGCGATATCAGAGTAAACGTTATGCCCAAAATACGACAGATGCGCAAAATTGGAATTCCAAAACTGCACTTCGTTAAAAACGCCCTTCAAGTTTCCAATCTCCAAAATTAATATGTCAAGTCCAATTTTTTGCCCTTAGGGGGACCTACATTTCGTCCTAAATGATTTCATTATGTCCAAATATTATTTTATCTGCAAAATAAATTAAAAACACATCAAAACATTCATCAAACCCGATAAACTAAACAAAATATTAAGTAAAATGGGCGGTAAATATTGATATATTTTCCGCTCATCGGCCAGTTTAATATTCTTGTGAAATACTCATTATTAGAATACATGAATGGATTCAAGGCATGTGGGAAGAGCGTGCAACCCCTTGGCACGCCATTCCCTGGTGTCATTATCAAACCCCCGGGCTGGAACGTTAACACCCAATGACTTGCTTCTTTAAGGAATGATTGCAGCGTAAAGACCTACGTGGCATTTTGGCGCCTCGCGTATCCATAGTACGCTCAGAAAATGAGTCGGCGTAGTGTTTGGTGCCTCAAGGTAATCATAGCACGCATGGATGGTTAGTGGCTTCGGTACTCCGGAAACTCTGGGTTTGCATAGCATGGGGAAGGCCCACTGGCCTCCGTGGCGTTTACCGCCCAGTATTTGAGGTACATAGCACAGGGAAGGCCCACGGGCCTCCGTGGCATTTGTAATCGCGGGAGGTACATAACACGAGGAAGGCCAGAGAGCCTCCATAGCGTTTGTAGCCTCAGGATATGCCTAGCATGGGGATGGAGAATGCATTCGTGGCATTGGCCATCCCATTTCGGATCATATGAGCATAGTATGGGAAGGCATGGGGGCCTCCATGGCATTTATAGAATCAGGGCTTGCCTAGTATAGGAAAACTCTCATGGCGTTGGCCGCCCCCTCGATCCGTATCCCGGTTCTCCGGGATGTTGAGCTGTGAGGTTCAAAATTATTGTTTTAGGTAGCATGGGGCATGATGATGCCTCAGGATCCCTTGTTAATTCTTTTGGGTCTGCACAAGGTTTTTGATATATCGCCCTCGTTTTGTCTTGTCTTGCTTTCATCTTGGTTTTTTTTTTTGGGTGGATCACTTGAAGTGGGACGCCATTTTGAATTTCCATAGTGCTTTCTGGAGGTTGAAAATCTTCCCTCGTGGTTAAGTCGTATAAAGTGAATCGATGGCTCGGGGCTGCATTCGTTCCGCATGCCATAGTTTGCTTGATTAGCTTCGGGTCGGGTTACATCCCACCGAGGTCTTATTTTGCATATTGGCATGGGATTGGAGTTTTTCCCCCATGATCAAGTGTTAATGGCACAAAGAGGGTATATTCCCATGTGGTCAATTTGCTTGATCGGCTCGGGGTTGGGTTACGTACCACCGAGGCCTTATTATGTTTGTTGGCATGGGATTGGAGTTTTTCCACCATGACCAAGTGTTGATGGCACAATGAGGGTACATTCCCTTATGGCCAATCTGCCTGATCGGCTCGGGGTCGGCCGACCGAGGCATTGTTATGTTTGTTGGCATGAGATTGAAGGTTTTCCCCCATGACCAAGTGTTGATGGCACAAGGAGGGTACATTCCTTTGTGGCCAGTTTGCCTGATCGGCTCGGGATCGGGTTACGTCCCACCGAGGCCTTGTTATGTTTATTGGCATGGGGTTGGATTTTTTCCCCATAGCTAAGTGTTGATGGCACAAGGAGGGTACATTCCCTTGTGGCCAGTTTGCTTGATCGACTCGGGTCAGGTTACATCCCACCGAGGCCTTGTTATGTTTGTTGGCATGGGATTGTAGTTTTCCCCATGGCTAAGTGTTGATGGCACAAGGAGGGTACATTCCCCTTGTGGCCTAGTTTACACACTAGATCAAGTGCGAATGTAATCCCTAAAGTGGGGGAGAAGGTCAGACAAAGGTCGCCAATCCTGAGGAAATGCTGAATTTGTTAAGTGTTCTTGGAAGGAACCCATATGGGGCTCGGGCATCAGGGTTTGTTAGCGGCATGATCCCTTAGGGAGTGAATGAGTTAAATTTCAACAAAATGGCTAAGTGTTGAAGAAAGTAATCAGATCTCGGGGCTCTGTCAAATGCACACTTAGCGAGAAAAAGAAGTAAGAAGTGCTAAGGCAGAAATCATCCATTAAATTAAATAGGAAGTTTTTACACAGGGCCCTCTCAAGGTCACCATCACGAAGCACAACAAAAAAGTAAAAACTAAGCGGTGGGGGCATCAGGCTTGGCGGCAGCAGTAGGGCATTGGGATCAGCAGTGGGGGAAGACATATCAACGTTAGTGGTAGCAGAGAAGGGGTCGAGGGCTTCTTCAATCAAAACTGTGAAGGTGGGGTCGTGGACTCATTCAGTCGGCGCGACAGGATAGGAAGTGCTGAGGTCTTTTTGAGCAAGGGGCATTGTGGACACCGGCTAGAGATCTTGTAGGGCATCAGGATCTCCAAACATTTGTCCCAGGGCCTCATCATGGGTTATCTCCACCTTGTATAGCCTTACAAGGATGCGCACTTTCCCCAAGGCCATGTCGGGCTGGAGCATTTCAAATATGTCCACGCATTCTTCCAACCCTTCATTTTTTGCCTCCACTTTGGCAACCTCTAGAAGACCAAGCTGCTCGGCCTCCAGCCTCCTCAGGTCTTCAAAAGCCTTATCAAGCTGCTCTGACATCTCACCAAGTTTTGTTTCGTAGGAGTTGAGCCGCCACTTCAAAGATTTATTCGCTTTACTTTTTCGGGTCGCCTCAGCCTTCGTATCATCGCTTTCATTCTTTTTAAAGGCCGAGTGTAGGCATTGCATTTTTGCATATAAGTCCCGATGATGAGTCTTATATGGAGACACTACCTCTTTGATTGTGAAAGCCGCGGGAAACGGACGTCGGAAGGGCAAAGTTGGAAATTGCATTTGGTCGGATTTAACTCGCTTGTTTCGCTTCGGGTTCGCTTGTTGGACCTCTATTTTAAAACACACCAAACCCATTAAATCACATCTCACAAATTAAATAATTAAAACAGTTAAAATACAGGTCACAAATTAAAACAAAATTAAATTAAACTTAAATTAAATTAAATTAAATCACATTCACAAATTAAATTAAATTAAATTAAATTAAATTAAATCAAATCAAAATAATCCATTCATAATTTAATAATTTACTCACCAATTTAAAATATTCCCCCACCAAAACTACAATAATCATTTCCTTAAATAATTGATTAAATCTATCATTTTTTTAATTAATTGATTTTGTTTCCTATTAAAGCCATGCATAACCCTAATTCCCCAACCCTCTCACTAAAAAATAACACAAACTAAACCCTAAGACTGGCTGGCCTATCCCTCTCATCACTCACCATTCACTGCACAACAAAAATAACCCTAAGGTCTTCTCTCTCACTATAATCCTCTCGGCAACCCTACTGCCAGCACCCCTACATGTGAACGGTAGCCTCCTTCTACCCTAACCTTCTTTCAACCCGACTCACGGCAGCCAACTCCCCACATCCACACGGAACTTCACCAAGGCAAAACGAATAATAACCCTTATGACTCTATTTCACGGCCTTGACCCTCACTAACTCAACAATCACAGAGCCACCAACGAAAACTATCATCAGCCCTTCTCCTCTCCCTCCTCTCTCTCTGACACGGCTCTTCACAAAAAAAAATACAAACAGACCAAAAGTGAAACTCTACTCCACGCCAAGCCATAGCCTTCACAAACACAAAGCCTTCAACGTAACTTCCTCTCAGTACTGCCAAGACCCTGCACCCTCACATAGCTACTAAAACACATCAACGCCACCTAACTCAGCCCACAACAATCAATCGGCAAAAACAAACACAGCCACTTCACGTAACCTTCCTCACTCAGCACACTGCTCTTCATCATCAAAAGCCACAACCTGCCATCCCTGAATCGAGCCACCCCTCACGGCCAAAAGGAAGAAAAGACCCTAATCAACCTCCATCTCCTCTCTCTTTGCTCTCTCTCTCTCTCACGGCAAAGAGTAAAAACCCAACCTTTCAATCAGCTCTCAACCGTCACACACAGCCCAGCACTTCTCACAACTCTCGACGATCAAGCCTCTCACTCAGCCACTAGCGTCCCAAAGCAGCCCATGCGCACAAAGGCCAGCCCTAATGCTTCTTGACCGAGCAACGAAGCACAAACAAACCACCCCTTCACCGACTACAAAAAAAAAAAAGCCACCTGGCCCACTCACGCAAAGGACACACTCTACGCCAAACACACGCACCTGATCAACGCAGCCACGCTTCACGCCTCAGTTCACTCACGAACCAACACCAATCCAACACAGCCTCCAGCCTTCTCCACGAGACAAGCACCCACTCACGCCACATGCCCTTTGGCCTCACCGCTTCAACGAACTAAAGATCACTCACCTCACAAAAAGCCAACGCTCAAAGCCTCCAGCCCTTCTCCACGCCACAAGTGCCCATCACACCCCCACGTTGACACCCCCTTCAACGCCACCTAGCGCCAAACACAAACCACACGTAGCCCCTCAATTGATCAACACAGCCCTACGCCCCTCTACTTCACACATCAACAGCCAAAAAACTACCCTCTAATAAACCTTAAAACTGCCGCAGAATAAGCCCAAAACTGCCCAGAAAAAACAACCCAGAAACTATCCTAAAACCACATCAAAAAACTGCCCATAATTGTCCAGTAAAACTGCCCAAAACTGCCTAGTAAACTGCCAAAAACAGTCCCCGAAACTGCCCAAAACAGCCACTGAAACTGCCTAGAACAGTCCCTTAACAAGCCTGAAATAGTGACCAGAAAATTCATCAAAAACAGCAGCGAAACAGAGTGAAAGCAACAACCGAAGTAGCGAAACAGCGAGAAAAATGTTGGATTGGTGAACCAGAAAAGTTGCGGAGTATCAACCCTTTCGACGGCCGGTGTGACGCGCTTTCGAGAGACGACAAAGAGGTTAGACCTGAGGTCCCTTTTATTTATTACCTTTCGTTATTTTTTGTATATTTTAATATATTATCGCATGAGAGGCGTTTGTTGAAGCATGATGTGATTGTTGGATGAGCGGGACATGTGTTCCCTTTTGTGGTATATCGGATGGAAACCCGGACGTAAATTCAGTAGCCGATTCTGAATGGACGGTAGTGCGGTCTGCACTCGGGATACAACACCACGTACCACTTAAGATATACATATCTCGTCTCATCCAAATTGTATATTGAGCATGTTATAGTTCGTAGGTTGTTTATTTATTGCTTAAAGCATGATTTAGTTTAGTTTATTATTTAACTTTCAAAGAACGATTGTGTTATTTAGGCATGTTGTTCTTTATTCCTTATGCATGATGTTTAGTTTAGTTCATATTTATGTTTCATTAGTTATTTGTTAATAAGATTTAATGGTTCAATATGCTCAATGTGTGAAATCTTGTTTGCCGTTCAAAGACTTACTTTCAAGCATGCAACTTAGAATATGATTTATTTAGCGAATGCATGTTAGATATGAATACCCTTGAGCATGATTATTGAGTAGACTTGGTTAGTTCATTGCACAAATTATATCATCACAAGTGACATAAGTAAGGGACCATTCTGAACCCAACGGTTTGAGGTCTTCCCTTGCGAGGGGTGAGTGCGGCCTTAAATCTTTGTCCCGGTTCACGCCGGTGGCGACTCCATGTTATTCCCCGGTTTAGTTCCCCGCGAGCTATTCCGTACTCCCAACCGGGCCGCGAGCCCGGAAACAGCGTCGTCAGTTTCTGTGTCCCACACCGAGGCTCGGCAGAGGGAATCTGCTTTAGCGTTTGTATTGACCTCGAATCGCTTGAGGCTCTGATTCTCAGCTTGGACCGTCTCTAGCTGCCGGGATAAGTCTTGCTCCCTCTCGGTCATGTGACTTTGGAGTCTTTGCACCTGACCCCCCTTGGACAGAAAGCTTGTAAACAAGTCATTGCTTGTGGCTATAATGTAACCCAGCTGCAGCGATTAAAGAAAGAGTTTAATTTGGTTAAGTAAAAATGGGAACCAGTTATGAAAGGGAAGATCAGTTACCTCTGTATGGAGCTGACAGGTCCTAGTGATGATATCCTCGGGGGAAAGTCCTTGCAGGACCGGGCCCGATCCACAGTCACGATTTCATACATGCAGTCGATTATTGGGAGGAGGTAGGTCGCTTTGTCCCTCACATCCTCGGTGAAGTTGTTGGCCCCGAGGACTGGGGGCACTCCCCGGGCTGAGAGGAAGCTGTAAGGGATTTGCCTTTTTTGGCTGCTGATACTCAGCTCGGAGTGTCCTCGAGATCCTCGGGTTCATCTCCTCCGACTAGGTGTCAACATTTCTTGGATGGTCAGGGAGGGGTAGTGGAAACTTGGATTGAAAAAGCAGGGATAATGACCGTCTGCGGGGCCCTGGAGGACCCAGACGGCACGTCAGCTGAGTGTGTAGACTTCCGCCTAGCCTCTGGTAGAACTGGGGTAGACAATCGAGATTAGGCGCTGGTAGACCCGCCACGTGTCCCGCAGTAGTTCTGTGGCGCGTTGCTTTGGAGTTCTTAAACTTGACATTCCTGCAGAGAAAGAAACAGTTAGAATATGAGAAGGATAAAAACCAAAAGAAAAAAATTTAAGCCAGTTGGACAGTTGGGACCTACCAACCTGCCTTGGCTGGGGTGGTGAGTGCTCGGGATGAGGCCCGAGTTGGCAAGGGCGGAAGAATTGAAAAGGTCTCGATAATGACCTCCGAATTTGGCGGCCCTCCTTACTCTGGCTTGGATTTCGTGGTGAACCTTGGGGAGACCCCCCAACATGCTGCAGAGGTTTCAGAATTTAGTAAATTTGTTGAAGTCAGTAAAAGTGAACTGGGAAGTCGAGTCGTTACCTCCGTTCGTGAAGACATCGGAGACAGTAACAAGTTCACCCTCAACCAATTACTGCCGCCCAGGGGCCCATGGCGTAGAACCATTTATCCTTGAAATTTTTACTAGTGGTCAGGAGATTGGTGATGAGGGGTGGAATCCCAGCATGAGCAGAAAGGTAGAACCAACATTTGTATTCTTTGGGGTTGGCATTCAGCCGATAGAACCTCTTCAGTTCATCGAATGATGGTTCTCCCAACTCGGCATAGTTCCAGATTACATATAGCCCGACCAAGATCCTCTAACTGTTCAGGTTCAACTGGCAGAAGGCTAAGTGCATTGAAGACAGCATCTTCGCGAAGTAACCTTGAATGGGCAGCGTAATCCCATGTCAAAGAAGACCGAGCACAATGCCACAACACCCTCCTTAGGTCGGCTCGCATGTTCAAATAAGGTTGGGACTTCTATTCGAATGTATTTTGGGATGTCAAATCTCTCCATCAAATTGTCTAAATCGGCCTCAATGATCGTGGAGGCCCGATTTATGTCCAGATGTGTATAGTCAATGGGATTGCGACTATGCTCAGGTCGAGGTACCCGTCTGTGATAAGACTGATTTTCCTCTTCAGAAAGGGTCGGGGTCGTGTCATGATCCTCGAGATTCTCAGATCCCGAGCTATGGATGATAGTGTGAGCAGGCGGGGTAGAAGTCATGACCTCGAGAGGAGTAAGAGATGAAGATTCGGTGTCTGACATTCCCGAGAGAGTAGGGCCCAAGGCGGAAGGTTAGTTCACATTTTCGGTTAGGAGAGCATGTTACAATCTTTATCCCTACGAAGTAGCTAACCCTAAAAAGATCTAAATGCGCTAACAATGGCAGAATAGTAAGTTTTCGAGCACAAACAGATGATCAAGAAACACATGTATTTTATGCCCAACAAACCTAGAAATAATATACTCACCCATGTGCGTAAACGACATACATATCTCCAAATAAAGAAGCCCACCCTCATACCACAATCACCACAAAAAATCCCAGAAAACCAGAACACATGCGCAAACAGTCAAGCAACATAAAATAACAGAGACACAGAGTACAAAGAAGGGTGTTCAGAAAAGAACTTACTTGTTTGGCTCGGAAGAAGTTTCTGAGATGTTAAGGAACATGGCGAATGACCAAAGTTTCAGGTAACATGAGAGGTTTTGAAGCTCATTAGAGAATATGAATTTTCTAAAAAGGGTTAAATGGCGTACAATGGTCCTCTATATGGGTAGCTCGGGCTGATACGAGTCGTTCGATTAAAGTCAAATGACTCGGATCAGCACCACATGTGGCAGAAATTTCATCGGTTGAATTTCAAGTAGAGGGACGAGATTAGAGCGATTGTTCAGTCGACATCAAACTATCCAATTACATTTGGTTTTGCCACACAAGCTACGGGAGCGTGATGTGTGGCGTCTTAAGGATATGAAGCAGGTGAGCCCTAGAGTGATGTGACGGACATTTAATGAAGGCAATGATGGCAACACGGTTCCCAAAGGGCGGTTTAAGAGCCTGAAAGAGGCATTTTGTGAAGCAACTATCACCAAGACAGAACTACGTGACTGTATGACCCGATGAGGGTGCAGTTTGAGTGATAGCAAGATCCAGACTCAAGGACTGGGAGCAATCCACATCAATTTTATTTTAGTTCCCAACACGAACTCGCAGACTCGTTGATACCGAGAACTAGGGGACATGTGTTGATGGTGATTTCTTGGCCCGAGAAATGCTAGAATATGAAGAAGGGTATCGAGGGGATTCCATTTCCCTAGTCCGGTGCCCAGGCCTAAGAGATATAGACATCTGGCCTGATAAGAAGATTAAGGTTAGTTTGCACTTGATGACCTGACCCGAGGTGTGAAGAAGTCCAGAGAAAGATGACCCACCCGACCTAGTAGAGCAGCTACTTCAGTTTCTTGACCCGCTGAGTCAAGTCAAGATGAGGGTGTTACTTTTAAGCCTAGATGACGTAAGCCCTGCATGGGAACTCGTATCATCCAAAAGGTATGATGTGACATAAGCGGGCCATTAGATTTTCTTCTGGCATACGCTATCGCAAATGAGCAGTTGAAATACCGGTTGGCATATGGGAATAAGTTTGTAACAAGTACCAAGAATGGGTAATTTAATAAAGTTCAGATGGCAGGTCGTATGGGTGTCAGGCGGCTGAGCTATAAACCGTAGGGTATTTGCGGAAGAGAGCCTAATCAATAATGACTTAGCAACGTGGATGACGTCATGAAGATATTGTAACAGTGTAATTAGACTTAGTATATAAGGAGGCTAAGAATTCATTATAGAGGGTTGAGCAATTTTATTCACAAGCACTTTTAACTTGTAATAAAGAGAAAAGAATCCCGAGCTAGAGAAACACAAGAGGTTGGTCAGACCCGAGCCATTAATAAAAGCTTTCTTTTCCTTGTGTCTGTGGACGTAGGCTGGATCCATTCTGCCGAACCACATTAAATCATTTGTTTATTTGTGTGTATTCTATCTTTTGCCAAATTTGTATTTGGTTCCAAACAAACCAAATAAATTCATAGCTGAATGAGATTTGTTCAATGAGTAATTTTTCCCGAATTACCCCTGAAACGAAAAACATTCGTTAAAAATTAATATTGGAATAGAGATTGATAAAATATTATTATTTAATCTAACGAGTATTTAGTATAGCTGATTGACATTTTCTTTTGTAGAAGAGACTCTTCATAAGTATCGGAATAATATGATTTTTAAAAAATATATATTGTTGAAGCCATTACCTTGAAGGTGAAATGTGAATAGCACACCATTGCCACCTGAATTTTTATTAATTAGAACTAATAAAGAATTGAAGTAAAAGACAAATCTGCAATGGAAGAAGTTGGATAATGCATGGTTGCATGTTAGATGATAAAAGGACAGTGGCTTTAGTGAGTAGACCCAATCAATATTCTGGTTCAGAATCGAAATCAAACAGAATAGAATCGTAAGGTCATGGTTCCATCCGATTCCAGTTCTAAAATCAGAACCGAACCGAAATCTATTTCGGTTCAATTACAGTTCCACATTAAGGTCCGGTTCGGTTCAAAACCGGGACCAAATCATCTTATGTTTTCCAGAAATAAAGTACAAAACTAGGAAAAAATCGGTATTATCCAGTTCGGTTAGGTTCTATGATTCCAAAAAGCTGAAACTATAACCGAACCGATTTTGAACCAGTTCGATTATAGTTCTAGCTTTCTGGAACCGTGAACCGGACGGTTTAGTTCGATTCCGGAACCGAACTGTTTGCTTGGTCTTTTAGTGAGACTTTAAACGGTAACTAGCCAATAACTTGCGCAATGCACGGTTATTAAAGATAAATATGATATATATATCAAATGTAAAAAATAAAGTTAATTAGGATCATATCTTCAAGTATAGTTGTCAAAGGAATTCAAGTTCTTTAATATTCTTTCAAATTAACAAATGTGTTCTCTAACTTATTCTATTTTATAGCATTTTATTGATGAAGAACTAAACTCTTAGACTATGTTTGGATTGATGGAAGATGATGAAATTGAGTGGAAATGGATGGAATGAAGTATAACAAAAATGGGCCTTGAGCCATTGAAAATGAGCCGCCCAAAATATGAGGTTGGAGATGTGCAACACCCCGCTTGAGGCATGATGCTACTGGCAAGAGACATGATTAACCCATCTCCATAAACCTCCAAATTTACAGAAAAACAAACATGATGTTTCCTAAAACTGGACAACCTGGAATAAATTCCAGCATCAAAAAGGAAATTTGTAGTAGACATCAAACACACAGAAGGACCCCATGTCCACAGAAGACACGTCATGCTCATACTCAACACTTAGGGGCTCCGTGCCCACAACATCATATACAAATCAAAACTTTTACTTATATATTACAAAACAGCGTGCCGACATGACAAATAACATAATAATCGTAGACCCTAAACCTCTAAGACTTTTCCTAGGAAACAAAAATTTGAATATCACATAGTACATCATTTAACATCGAATTCATTTCAATCATATGAAATATGGAGTTACACTTTTATACTTTATCACGAATAAACATCTTTGAAATATCATCAAATCGGTAAGTCAAACAAACTTCCTTCAATTCCGATAGCCTTACGATAACTGAACATTTATGACCTATACGGATACTCACATATTAGTTCAGAAATCATAGTTCACTTCTTTTACATTCATGCAAGTCCAATTTCAGAATTCTTACTTGGAGACATGTCTAATACCAGAAGTTTACAAGCACATTCAGTCTCTTTCACAATATACGTACATACAATAAAAAACTTAGCAAGCATACTTTATAACATCTTATACTCAAATCGATTTTCAGGTCATTCTTTCATTCCACGAAAGCATGCACAATCCATACATATCACGAGTTCTATCATACACACACATACACTCAGACATACATACAATCATCGTGCAACCGACAACGAAGCACATATAACAGTCAATACATCAAAGAACACATAACCCAAACAACACAACATAGGCACTGGCTTACATAAGCAATGCTCATACGAGACTCATTGTCTATTTTAAAATAGGTATGAGATGAATGTCGTTCGAACGGATTCCTAACCAGCTCGACTACAACCCCGATAAACTATCATCCAATTAACATACACACTTGCGCACATATAATGTTGCATAAACTCACCAGACAATTCCTCATACATTGGCACATACATGACAACCACTCCAAGTCATAATCCAAATACTCATCAACATACGTATATTTCAAACGTATGAATATACACATTACTACGAATTCAAATACTATATTTTATAACAGTCTTCATATCATTCACTTATCGATCAAACATACTCAGTTTCAGAATTCTTATCTGGAAATATTCTTGATACATGAATTTACCAATTAAACATATCTATTCGTAAACGCATCCTCTCAATCACGTACCTTAACCATTCAGGAAAAGCTTAGCTACAACTTATCCAAACAGCGTACACATACATATGCTAACACAAATTTAGAAATCATAACTTAATCCATTTACAGATTCTGCATACTCAAATTATACAAAACTGATCGTCATATACATATACGAATACGTTAGTATATGATTATACATAGACATATTCATTTACATATACATATACATACCATTACAGGTTCATACACCTTTGTACGTAAACACTTGCATATATACATTAAACTCATCAAATACTTCACTTCATATCATAGAAATAACAAAAATCCATATATGTGGTGGTCGATTAACTTAACTATACATAGTCTTGAACTCCGTTCTCAAAACCAACATTTTAATTATCCTCATTTTATCATAAATATTTCAAATATATATATATATATTAAAAAAAAATCAACAATTCAAGTACTCATCGCATGGGTTACCTACTTGGCTTCACGAGCGCTTCAGCTCCTAATCACATATGTCAAAACAAATGGTGAAATACTGTCAGAATCGCGACCTTACTAAATTCTCGACTTAACTACGATAAAATTCTGGATCTTTCCGGGACAACCATATCAAGTCTTTTTTCAATGATTCCAGTTTCATAAATATTAAAACATTATTACTAACTAATCCATGCCACCAGTTAACTTAAATCATCTGTTTACATATTTTTGGAAAATCTCTTGAAAAAGTTTCCGCAAACGCTATGGAAGGGTCTTGAACCATCCAAACCTACCCGGATTTATCTAAACATTATCGTATCATCATATATAACTCGTATATATCATTATAATCAGAAAAACACAATACACGTGAAACTCACTTTTATCGAAAACTTGCATAATCTATAGGATCGATCCAATTCATTTCGTTTTCATTCATATTCTACCAAATACACATATTCAAAATACTTATTCTCAAAAAAATCAATTTATATCATGACACTGCTCTACGAAGCTACTGGAAACATCCGAAAATTTAACGGCAAACTTGAAATCAATAAGTTCTTACTGTGAGATCATACTGAGATTTCGATGGAATATATAGACACCCAACAATCCCACGAATGGGCTAGAATTATAGGAATTTTGGTCAAAGCTACTGTTCATCCGAAGCTATTGTTCATAGTTTCTTTTTTCCTCGATTCACGTGCAGTTACGTATGGAACAGAAAAACCATCACCGCCAACTTATAGTACTCTCCGAGAGCTTCGATCTCGCACTTCTCTCTTTATTTCTCACCATTTTCCGGCGTTCTGGGGCTGCCGCCAGCCACCACAAGATAGAGAGGTGGCCGGCGCACTCCTTTGGGCTGTCGTGCCGGCCGGCGCGACGCGATCACTTCCAAAACATTTTTAGGGACATGTGGTCGAGTGAAGATATTAGTAGTGTTATTTCATTTTCGCAATTGAAAGAAACTTCAAGGTATTTATGAAAAAAATTGGAAATTACGTTTTGACCCAGTAAAATTACTGCTAGGTCCCTACCATAGGACTTTCTTGGAAATTCATATTTTGGAATCCCTTCTGATGTAAATTTCAAAAAGTGACAACACGAAAGTTGTTCGTCTCGGAAAAAAGAGTCCAATAGTTCAAGAATCAGCTCAATCGGAGTTCGTTTGCTATTTTTATGGCTGAAACAACAAAATTTTCACGTATAAAAATATAACCAGAAATCGAGTAACCGGTTCTCGAAACCGCGCGTTTTTCAATACTATGAAACTTCACTTTAAAATATTTCAACCAATTTTGCAACACATAAGCTCTTATTTTCGTATATCATCCACTTCCAAATCCTAAACTTTAATTCGGAAACCTTCCAGAAATATTCCAAAAGAAATTCGGGAAATTACCGGATGGAACGTAACTTTAAAAAAATAACATTAACCATGAAGAAAATTTTTCTTTTTGAAAAAATAATATTAAAATATTTATATTTTTTGTTTTTAGAATCTAAAATGACACAATTACCTTTAAAACCTATTTAGTTACATTCCATTCCATCCATTATTATTTATTTACAAAAATAATATTTTGGAATATTATATTATAAACGTCTCATTTTTTCCCAAACAAATATTATAATATATTACACTCTATTCGGTTACATTTCATTCCATTATAAACCATCATTTTCCATCAATCAAAAAATAGCCTTAGTGTAAATATAATATAGTTAGGTTAGGAACACTTTTGTAGTTAACTTTGGTATGACTTTTGGTAGAAGTAAAATAGTTTTTTTTTTTTTAATCCAAAAAACTCTTTTCAAAATATTTAATGGTGTTTGGTTGCATTTAGAATATAGCTCTCGAGAATAAAAAGTGTTATTTTATCTCTATTAGTAAAAGTCAAATATTTCGACTCTAAAGGGTAAATTTAATTTTTTCGAATTCCTGCTTTCTAAATTTTGAATTTATCTCCTAATAAAATTAGATTAAAATTTTTTACATTTAACGACTAATTTCCGACGCTAAAAGTCAAAAATTTCAAGGCTAAATATCAAAATTTTGGCGGAAATAATTCCCGCTATTTGAGGACCATTAGCGACGAAATCATCTTTCGTCGCTATAGGGTTTTTTTTTTGGCCTAGAAATTCATTTGCTCTTTCATTTCTCATATTTTCACTTTCTTTCTCTCATACTCTTATTTCCTCTCTAAAATAATTTTTTTCCTTAAGTGTTTTGTTTGATTTTTTATATTTTATATTAACATCTAATATTTATTTATTTATTTTTGTAGGGGAACATGAAGATGAAGAAATGGTGAAAATGAAGATAATGAAAAATAAATGAAATTGGAGATGAAAAATATGAGGGTGAAGATGGAGAAAATATATAGAAAATTATATTTTATCATTTTGTTTATTATTTTATATTTTTTTATTGTTATAAATTTTTTAATTTTAGTTTTATATCAATAAAAATACCATTATTATATTTTTTTAATAAGAAATTTGTAATAATTTTTTATAAAAAATTTAACTACTTTTGTAAGAAAATAATTTGAAAATAATTTGAAAAAATAATTTTTTATACCCTTTTGCGTCAAAATATTCGACGCTAAAGGTAATAAAATTAAAAATATATATATTAATATTATATCACCTTTAGCGTCGAATATTTCTACGCTAAAGGTCAATTTTTTGACGGCGAAAATATTCATCGCCAAATGCGTGTTTTAGCGTCGAAATTTTTTATTTCGACGCTAATTGTCTTTCTCGTCCACTTCGTCAAAAATGAGCGTCGAAAATGTTCGACGTTAATAAACTTTAGCGTCGAAAAATTTGGACGCTAAAGACATTTTTTTTTGTAGTGGTAGTTCAACACTTTAACCCACGTACACCGGAAGAAAGAATATTTATTTTATTATTCTTGATCAACATCATTACAATATCAAAATCCCATCCTCTAAATTCCCCTCAGTCCTCCTCCTTTCAATTTATTTTCCTCTATTTATAGATATCCAATGATGGATTGAATATTTCTCATATATCGTATATTCATTAACTGGGTGGATTGAATATTTCTCATATAAATTTCTATCAGCATCGATAATAATAGTTGAAAGCACTTTAATAATCAAATACCAACTACCAAAAATAACTTAAGCGTGTATTTATTTGTTGATGTCATTGTTACTAACTTAGTATAATTAATGTCTGTTTATTTGATAAATCATTTGTTTGCACAATTTTTCGTCAATGAGCGTGTAAGGTTCAAACCTCTTGAGACCAAGTCCCAATAAGGGGTGTTCGATTCAGTGAATAAGCCTCCAAAGGGCACAAGCACACAAATTACAATATATGGATTACAAAGCTATAAATAAAATAAAAATGCTCATAAAGTCTTCATTTTGTCCTTTTTTCTTTCTTCTTCCAACACTTGGGCTTTTTATAATGGAGAGCCTTGTCAGCCGTTTGGGCGGTTTTGCTTCCTTTCCCACGTTTCACGCTGGCACGTAACTGCTGGATCATGCACTCAACTGCCGAGTCGTGTGTGATAACTGCCAGAATGTGGAGAGCTACTGCTAGATCTTGGGGTTAACTGCAATGTGTCTGTTCACACTAGCGCGATAATCGTCCTGATCGCTTTTCCCTTCTTCATTCTTCGTCTGCTTTTCCTTTGGTCGTCCTAATTGTTGTTCGTCCTTTGGCACGTCCTTTCTTTTCGCCCCTCATTGACTCGTTCGTCCTAGTGCGATTTTCATCACTAACAATTATCCCCCAAATTCACCTTGATTGATTTGAGAAATGAAATCGAGGCGAATTTCTTAACTTGGGTGAGGTTAGGATGATCGGCCTAATTATTAACTTGGCTTCGGCTTACTGATCCTCACCCTGCATCTAATTATCATTTGCGTGTATTGACGGCCGTCCTTTACATTCCCATATGTGAATCCATCATTTCCTCAATAAATGCGCGACCTTCCCAACACGTCTTATCGAAAGGTTATCATGGTGCCAATTAATGTGCCGTTTTTCTCTTCATTCCAACGTCAAATCATGTCAAACGTCGCCCTTTTTCATTTCCCGCTCTTTTTCTTTCCTCGAATTAGGTCGTGATACCTGTCCTAGGGCAAAATTTTCACCTTTGCTATATAAGGGCTTGGCTTGTTCTCGTCATCACTTTACTTTCTACTTCTTTTCTTGCAAAACTTTTCACATTCTTACCTTCGATTTTCCTTGCTAATGGCGTCGTCTTCTTCCGTTTCGAAAAAGGCCATTTCAACCTTTGGTGATTATCAAGCCGCATTAGGTGATTCTTTTGTGGGCATCTTCGGCATCCACACCCTCGATGAAAATCATGGTATGATTCCGAAAATCATTTTTGAAAAAAAAAAAAAGACGTACATTTTATCAAAAATTATACTTAATAGAGTTGCTCAAAGGGTGTGTTCCCTAGGTCCCATCTTTGTTGATGACACAGCCATTGCGAAGGCCCCTTTGGATCAGTTGTTTCCTTCCATTTCCAACCTCCCCTTTTCAGAGCCTCTGAATGTTTCTTCTCTTTCCCAGTCTAACCCTATCCACACTTGGCCCAAACATGATTCTTCCTTCGAAACTTGGTTTCAGCGCATGAGGCTGCATATAGACACCCATGTCTTTCTTGAAGAAAATGGTTTGCTTTCCCCTATTGAGCTCTCATTGACATTACCCCATTTCGACCGAAATTTATTCCCCACATCATTGCTCTTCTGGTCTTTTAATTATAATGTCTTCTTCCTCTTTCCCTCGGGTCCTTTCACCATCACCCTTCGTGACATCACTGCCTTGACCGGGTTAGCTCCCTTGTGCGCGACCATTTCAGTTTGCACTACTTTTCACTTTCCATCTCCTTCTATGGACAATTCATCATTCTCTTCTTATTCTGCTTTCTTACGTGCGTTCTCCGAATTGGCTGGTCCGGTCTCGGTCCTATAACAGACTACTTTTATTCATTATTGGCTCTGTAAATATATAATTTGCGCACCCAGTCAGAAACCCGTGGTAGGTTATCTACCCATTTCGTCGGACATTGCCAACGGCCGTCGTTTGGATTTATGTTCTTTTTTGTTGGCTGCTATCTATCGGGGTCTGGCCGTTCTCCAAAAACAACTTCGATCTGGCGCCTCACCGATTGCTTCCGGCCCGCTGTGGCTTGTCCAGCTATGGCTCAGAGCCTATTTTCCAGTCTTCAGCTCAATTGAATCCACTCATTCATATTCTTGCGTTGGTCTCTTATTTGCCCAACTAGGGCCAACTTCTCTCATTCCTCGCTCCGTTTTTGAATATTTTTACACCCTTTCTCAAGTTCCGTCTTTCTTTCCTTTCTCTTTGTGCGACAGCCCCTCTTTTGTTCATGAGCTTCCCGATTCAGATGGGGACGACTCGGTCAATCGTATATGGCGCAAGTTTTTATGCCCTCGCGATCTGATTCATGATATTTTGACCGGGGCCAATGGCAAGGCTGGAGTGGAGATATATTCTCCTAACTTCGCCGCTCGCCAATTTGGTCTCATTCAAGGGTGGCCCCTTCCGTTATTTCATTCTCGTTCCACCTTGGAACATTTCAAAGTTCTTTCGCTTTCAGACATTGATCAATGTCTGCATGAAGCTCGTTCTTTGCTATCTTTCTTCTCTTGTGCTTTCTTCTCTCATTGCACATATGTACATACTCTTTTCGATCGCTTCTGGCCGTTCGACCATGAGAGGTTTTTTCTTTGCCTTCTGCTTTAGTTTTTTCTAACGTTCCCTTCTTCAAAATCTTCGGAAACGGCTGGGTCAAAAAAAGCTGTTGAGAAAGTTGGGCCGAAGAAAATAGGCTCCAAACAAGTTAAACGGAAACAACCATCTCCAACCCATAGCTCCGACTGAGACGAGCCCCTTATACTTCGTCGGGCGAAGGTACAATCTAAATTTTTTTTGATTTCGTTTCTCGTGTAGACGTCCAAGATGGAATCATCTTTTGGTATGCCTAAATCGGCTCAAACTTCAGGGCCTGAAGCTCCAACTGTCGAAAATCCATCGGAGGGGGTTGGAGCTACTGTAATCCCGATCGTTCAAATTCCGCCAGATGAGGGCGGGGCGGCCGAGATTCCAATTATTCAGCTCCAGTCAGAAGGGGATGAAGCGGCCGATGCCACTCATTCGCCCAAGGCTGATCTCCAAGGTATGGGGTCAAGTATAGTGTTAGGCCGTTTACGCCCATTTTTTGAGGAGATCCCAAATGACCATCATTTGTTTGAATATCATCAACTGGACGACCGTATCCCTATTGTGCAAGAACCGGATGACGAGCCTCCTCGGCCGGAGAACGAGCCTATTTGGCCGGATGAGAGGCCTCTTTGGCATCATCTCAAACAGATTTATCCCTTAATACATAGATGAGCTGGTGCGGGGTTTAAGGGGAGTTATAGGGACATAGATGGCCTATTTAGTCTGGCCGGATTGGAGTTACTGGAGGAGGCTCGGTCTCTGTATAAAGATGATGTAATTCGTCACATTTATGAAGAGATGGAAGTTATTTATGTTTCTGAATCTTCCGATTCTGATTCTTCCACAGAGGCCCAGCCATCAGCCATGCCGCGATAATCAGCACCCTCACTGGCAGTGTCCCTTGTCCCTTCGATGCAACAGACTTCATCTTCTGAACAACCATCATCTCCAGCTCCTCTGTCCTCACCTCTTCGGGCGGCATCTCATGTTCCTTCGATGCAACAACCTTCTTCTCCTGAACGGCCATCATCTCTGGTTCCTTCATCCTCACCTCTTCGGGTGTCATCTCTTGTTCATTCGATGCAACAACCCTCTGCTCTCGAACGGCCGTCATCTCCGGTTCCTTCATCCTCACCTCTTCGGGCGGCATCCCCTGTTCCCCCGCCCCAATCTCCTAGAGGAGAACCTGAATTGCCACTTGAGATCCCTATGGAAACTGCTGGTGAGCCGTCCAGTTCCACTCGTAGACCCGAAACTGTAAGTCTTTCTCTATTTTCATTTTCTTTTCATCGTCATTTTGCCTGATTAACTAATTAAAGTTTTTTCCTATTCATTTTTTGTACACAAGTGTCTGATCCGTTCTTGCAATTGGTCCAGGACATTTTGAACGATCTTGACCGCTTAGCCTCTACTTCGTCCCAGCCTCCCTTATCTTCAGCCCGATCTGCTACAGACGTGGAAGCTCTTCGGGAGGTTGTCAGTCAATATGTCTTCCTTACTATAATGGAGATCGGTCAAGCTGCCATGCCAGAGAACATGCTTAAGTTGGAAAAAATCTCCTCCGAGCTAGATCGACTGTTGGGTCTTCCTGTTTTGCCCATTCTAGTGGAAAACCGGCTCTCTCTTCAAGATTTGCAAAATGAGGTCCTGACCCTAATTCTTCGTTATCGGAACCTACACAGTCAAAAGGCTGGGCTTCGTTCTTCCACGACCAAGAAAGAAAGACTTCGAGATTCACTTGACAATTTCTGCCAAACTATAAGGGAAGCTATGGACGAAATGGTTATTGAGGAGTCGGTATTGCTGGATTTAGAACGACAATTACAAGAGATCCAACGCCTTATAGAGGAAAGTTCATGAAGAGAGAGGCCAAGAAAAGAACCATTGCCTCTCGTGTAGCTGAGGTGACCACTTTAATGGCAGAGTTCAAAGATTTGGCTCAAATTTATTTTGAGCGGGGCTTGGCCGATCTAGTGATGGCAGACTTAGAGATGTAGAAGGAATGACATCAAGTGAGGGATATGTTCTCGCTCATGAGGACGCACCTGAGGAACTTCAGCGGCCTTCGAATAGTAGACAATTGTACATTCATGTACTTTTAGGACGTTACATTCGTCCTTTTACTTGTAATTTTTGGGACATTATTGTCCGATATTAATGAAATTATAATGTTTATTTACTTATATTTATTTCGCTTCATCCTTATTTTTTACCCGGAGAGCGTTACATTCTCATGTTCCCATAACGAAGGCACATACGTTTTCAAGTACTTGGCATTTATCGCTCTGACATGCATTTCTCCATTCAATTTTTTCAAATGATAGGCCCTATTTGGCAACATATTTTCTACCTCGAATGGGCCTTCCCAATTAGGCGACCACTTGTCATACACATGATTCTTGGCACCCAGTGGCATTATAGTTTTCCATACTAACTTGCCTTTTCTGAACGATTTGGCCACGACTTTCCGATTATATCCCTTGGCCATCTTTGTCTTCTATGCTTCTAAACAATTGATGACATCGCACTTGACATCATCCAATTCTAATAAATTTTGGATCATCGCTTCATTGTAATTTTCCTTTGTCAATTCTTTTTGTAACGCCACCCTAGTGGATTTAACATTGACTTCAACTGGTAGTACGGCCTCTTGACCATATACTAGTTGGAATGGCGTGACTGAGGTACCCATTCGGGGGGACGTCCTATAAGTCCATAGAGCTTGACTTAAGCATTCGTCCCATTATCTGGCATTGTCCGTTATCATCTTTCGGATTAACCCTTTGAGGGTTTTGTTAGATGACTCTGCCTGATCATTTGACTGGGGGTAGTATGGAGAAGTGTTTACTAACTGGACCCCGTATTCGGTCAGGAAGTTCTTAACCTTTTCGCCGTTCAGAGAGGTACCGTGATCCACCATCAATGTCTGAGGGATACCGAATTGATGGATAATATGCTCTTTTATGAACTTGATGATTTGTTCTTGAGAAATTCTATTATCGGGATTACTTCCACCCACTTGGTGAAGAAATATGTGGCGACGATGATGTAAGTGTGTCTTTTGCTAGATGTTGGATATATTTTCCCTATTAAATCCATCGTCCGTCCCATAAATGGCCACGGTTTAATAATAGGGACCATTTCGGTCGTTGGTGCTCTTTGAATGGGCCCATGCTTCTGACAAGCAACGGATCCCTTAGCATACAATACGCATGATTCTCCCATTTTTGGATAATAATATCTGCTCCTTATGATCAACCATCTCATCTTTATCCCGGTCTGGAGAGCCCCACAGACCCCTTCATGTATCTCGGCCATAATGGTTAGATTCCGATGGCCCCACACATTTTAATAACAAACCATCTTGGCATTTTTTGTATAATAAATCTCCTGATACCACACAGTTCAAGGCTTTTAGTTTTAGCCTTCGGTCTTTCCCATTTTCTGGTTGCTTTAAGAATTCTCTGATCTCTTTTCTCCAATCGTCCTCATTTTGATTTTGGATTTCAGTGGCCATGGCGTCCATTACATTCTTCCACCTTACCAGGGCTGGTTTGGCCTCATCTCTCCTATATATGCCATCTATGCTTGTCTGTTTACACCTTGAGGCTGTTTGGGCCAATTCATTGGCCATCTGATTCTTCGCCATTGGGACGTGCTCCAGTTCTACGAAATCAAATTGGCCTAGCAGCTCTTTAGCTATTTCTGACAACGCCCTGACCGACTGGCTTTGACACTTGAATGCCTCGGTCACTTGTTGGATCACTAGTTACGAATCTCTCTTGATGGACACGTATTTTATTCTCATATCAAGGAGCATTTCCAGCCCAAATATCAAGGCCTTGTATTCGACCTGATTGTTGGTGCAACATTTGTCTAATTTGATAATGAAACCAAAAGATTCTCCCAACGGACTGACCACAACTATTCCCATTCCTGCTCCTTTTGATGTGCTAGATCCGTCGAAATACATCGTCCATGGCTTTAAACTGCACTCATCTATTTCCATTCCCATTTCTTAAGTGGTGCTTAAACACAGATGATCAGCTAAGAAATCCACAAAGGGCCTTATTTTTTACGGCCTTTTGGGGTTCATGTCGTATGTCAACTTTTTACAATGATAGAGACCAAAACCCAACTCTTTGATGCAAAATGAGACGAGAAAACATGTACTTCACTTTATTGATTTTTGTAATTAAATACACAGTAGTCGGCCTAAGGTAGGCGCGTAATTTAGTACATGTGAAATACAAAGCCAAACACAACTTCTCAATTAAAGAATAATTACATTCATACTTCAACAATTGTCTGCTGATATAATAAATGGCTCTTTCGACATCCATATTGTCATTCTGTGTGATCATTCCAGCTATGGATTGCTCTTCAGCGGATATGTAAAGCTTCATTGGCCGTCCTGGCACAAGGGGTTCCATCACTGGCAGCTGTGATAAATAATTTTTCAGGTTCTCGAAGGCTTTTTGATGTTCCTCGATCCAGATGAATTCGTCCTTTTCCTTTAGCCTTAGCATGGATGAGAAAACTTTAGTTTTTCCTGCACAATTAGAAATGAACATTCTTAAGAAATTAACTTGCCCTAGGAATATTTGCAACTCTTTTTTATTTTGGGGTGGCTTGGCTTAAGTAATTGCCCGAGATTTGTTGGCATCAATCTCAATTCCCCGCTGGTGGACCAAAAAGCGCAAGAAATTCCCTGCACAAACCCCGAAAGTGCCTTTGGCAGGATTTGACTTAAATTTGAATTTCCTCATTCGTTCAAAAGCCATTGTCAAGTGGTTAAAATGCTCGCCCACAGTCATAGACTTTACCACTCTGTCGTCTACATAAACCTCTACAAAATTACTGATCATGTCGTGGAAAATTATATTCATTGCCTATTGGTAAGTAGCCCCAGCGTTTTTTTGGCCGAATGGCATTACCACCCACTCATAACATCCTAAAGACCCCGGGCATCTGAAAGCTGTTTTATGGATAACATCTTTGGCTATGTAGATTTGGTTATATCCTGCGTACCCATCCATAAAATAATACACTTGATATCCTACTGTGGATTCTACTAAGGAATCTACCGTAGGCATAGGGTATTGGTCTTTTGATGTTGCCAAGTTTAAATTCCTAAAATCTATACATATTCTTAACTTTCCATTCTTTTTCATGACGGGGATGATATTTGACAACCATTCTACATATCTGGTCATTCTAATGAATTTCGCCTTTAAGAGGCGCTCGACTTCTTTTTAATGTCAGGCATAACATTGGGAGAAAACCTACGGGGGGGTTGCTTATATGGCCTGTGATTCGGCATAATTGGAAATCTATGTTATACTAAAGTTTTATCTAAACCAGGCATTTCATCATAGTCCCAAGCAAAACAATCTTTATATTTTTGTAAAAGATGGATTATTTTTTTCGCGTACTTGGGCCTCTAGCTCATTGCTGATGTAAGTGATGCGTCTGTTGTCCTCACTTCCCAGATTTACCTCGTCCAAAACATCTTGCATCCTTGTAATGTTTGCCTTATGTCGCCCATTCAGAGCGTATTCTTCTTCCTCATTTGGTCATTCGTTCTTGTCACTTCCTTTCATCAAACAATCCACTCTGCATGCCTCTCTTATTCTATCTTCCGTCTGATGAGTTAATAATTTCTCCCTCAAGGCCGAAATCACGGCTTGAGCATCGGCTTCAACTTTCTGTTATGTTACATAGGCCATTAAGTTGGCCCTAGTGGTCGCAAGCGCGGCTTGTTCTTTACTCTATCCGCTTTTCTCCATTTGAAATGCTGGTTTCATGGCCATACGTTGGCCCTCCGAAGGCCACTATAGTTGGTCTTGTTTGTGCGAAAAAGTCATTTAGCAGATCTGCAGTGTACAACTTGTCATTTTTTGCCACTATGGTCGAATCCCCTGCTTCATTCAGTACTCTAGCTGGCCCGTAATTTTCTTCATACATGAAATATTCGGCCGAATTTGTCTCTGCTGTGAAGGGCCTATTATCGGTGTGTACTACTTCTACTTCATCTTTCTGATTCCAAAAAACCAGACATTGATGAAGGGACGAAGGAATGCATCAGCTGCCATTAATCCAATCTCGTCCCAAGAGCATGTTATATGTGGTTGGTCCGTCTATGATAAAAAAACTAATGTCCTAGTAGTGCTTCCCACCTGTAAGTCTAGTGGAACAACTCCTTTGACTATAGTTGCCCCTCCATTGAAACTTGTAAGCACCACTTCCGTAGGGATGAGATCGTCCTCCGACTTTGTTAATCGTCCCAGCATCCTAACTGGGATGGCGTTGATGGCCGCTCTATTATTGATTAACACCTTAGTGATGGGTATTCCGTTTGCCTTTGCTTTCACATAAAGCGATCAGAGATGCTTTGTCATTTGTCGTGGTGGTTTTGGAAACATCACCTTCTTTGACATTCCTATTTCCATCATTTGATCACCACTTGTATTTACTTGAGGTGGCTCCTCCTCCTCGTTCCATCCGGAAGTTGGCAACGTGATCGGCCTGTCACGGGAGGCATTACTGGTTAACATCCTCTGTTTTTCTGCTCTAGTCACGACCCGTTTTATTTTGGGCTTTCCGTACAGCACGAGGTATGGAGATCGCCCCAAGTCCTCTCCTAATTTTCCCACTGCGGGATTTCTGGCTTCGTACAATTCTCTGAGAAGCTGATTTTGTGTTGTCCCACTTCTTCTTGCTTCGGTTCGGATATCTATTTCTTCCTTTATATCGGTCAGTTCCTCGTCCGAGGCCTCTCTGTCTGTTATCGCGAGTGTTGTGAATTCTATCTCGTAGCCGTCGTAGACATCTTCACTCTCTCAGAGGTCTCATTATTGCCACGACAGGTGCAATCACACGCGTATAACATAAGCGCACGTATCGTTCAAGTAGTATAAAAATATCGATCCCACGTGGACTTAATTCCTACTGTTGTTACTAATTATTGAATCTATTTATTTACAAGTTTCTAATTAAGGGAGAAGAGAATGATTGCTTGATTGGTTGTTTGAATGTGGATTTGCTAAATAAAAAAAATAAATACACAAAATAAAATACTAAGGAAAATAAACAAAATACACAAATATCTAGGGTTGTGATTCCACACAATATTATTCTAAAGATGAATTGATTCTCTTATATATGTGTAATAAATCAGTCTGTTAACCTAGAACACGAAATTATGTAAAAACCTCTTCCGATGGTCAGACACAAATACCCAGTGTAAGCCAATTAATCATATTCCTATGTTAACCAAGTTATTTGAATTCATTAAGTTCAAGTTCCAATTATGGCTACCTACGCCCGACAGGTATATTCCTATCCTGTAAGGAAATATATTAAAGGGTTATTTATCCTCAAAGAAGATCGTGAGCTATTGAATCTAAGACTGAAACCTAAAATCATTTTTCCAAGTTCATTTAAGTTTACCATATCAATCTTATTGGTGATCAGGCAACAAGAATCATTAAGCTTAAGATTCAATAAACAAACTAAAGAATTACCTAAAATATATTTAAATTAATTATTAAGCTAGTTAATATTGTATTTCATCACTTACCTAGAATACAAATAAATTGCTGGGGTTAGGGGATCTACTTTTAGAAATCTCAAATTATTATAATATGAAAATTGTCAATGTTACCTAATTAAGTTGAACCAGCCATAAAGGCGGTGTTATTATTTATCCATAAACCAGCCATATAGGCGGTAATCATCTTTAACCTAAAGACCGACCTATAAGCGATGTCACATTATGTTACATAAATAAAACCAGCCATTAAGGCGGTATCAACTTTTAATCTATATTAAATTACAATTTCCATATTATAAATTAAGTGAGATTAATCTATCTTTACTATTTCTAATTTAGAAATCTCCCTTATTATAATATATAAATTTGCGTAATAATTACCAACCAGCCATATAGGCGATATCCTGATTAAGTCAAATTAATAATTAATTACCAACCGACCAATATGGCGGTATCCTCGTTAAGTCAAGTTTTAAGATAATTTATATATTATAATTGAGGGAGATTAATCTAAATTATAAAAGTAAAAAGTTTCACCCTTTCCCAGAAATAAATTAACTACTGAACATAAAGGAAATAAAAAGAAAATAAATAAAAATAATGACTGAAAGTAAAAATACATAATTAAAATTACTGAAATTAAAAGTGCTGAAAGTAAAGTAATGAAAGTAAAAGTGCTGAAAGTAAAGTACTGAAAGTAAAAGTGCTGAAAAGTAAAAGTGCTGAAAGTAAAAGTGCTGAAAAGTAAAAATAATGAAATTAAAATTAAAAGTAAAAATACTTAATTTAAATAATAAAAATATGTACAAAATAGATGCAATCCTTTTAAAGCCTATAAAGACCCAAAGGAAAGCACACCAAATGAAATGAAATCGTCCTGAATTTATAGGGAAAAATTGGTCTAACGCGTCGCGACGCGTGGTCATTGCGTGTCGCGATGCGCCACGTGTCGCATGATGATTGGCTGCTTTGATTCTTATCCGATGACGTGGCGATAAGGAATCTGTTTGCCCAATAGAATGTTGACACGTGGCACTTTGGATGATTAACTCAATAATTGTGCTGATGTGGTAACATGTGATGGTGACACGTGGCAGTGCACACGTTAGCAAATTGGTTGTGATATTGACACGTGGCATGACACACGTTAGCAGGATCCGACGCACGTTAGCAAGATCTGGTGCACGTTAGCAAGATCAAACTTCTCAAATTCTGACACGTGTCACCGACGTACATTAGCAAGCTCCTGCGTACGTTAGCGGTCGCGACACAGACTTCGTGTCCCGACATGCCAAATTACCATTTTACCCTTTTTCGTCCTTTTTCACTGTCTTGGCCCCGAATCACCTTCAGAGAGTCCTAAAACTTTATTTATTTATAAAATAACACAAAACACATCAAAATATTCACAAAACTCAAAAAACTATACAAAATATTAGGTCAAATGAGTGGGAAATAGTGATACATTTACCAATCATCACACCTCCAAACCTAACATTTTGCTAGTCCTCGAGCAAAACATCGAAATAAAATAACATAAACATCTTTAAAATAAAAATTAAGCTAAGCCACTTTCGTAGGGATCACGGTTGCATTTAACGTATGCAACAAGCCTTTAAACCCCTAAGTGTCCCTAGTGGACGAGTTGTAGTCTCGTGAGGGCTTACAGCAAACCCACAAATGTTTTGATAAAAGTAAAAAAATAGTAAAACTAATGCACACAAAAACAAAAGACAAGAGAAAGAGAATAAAGAAGTTAATGACTAAACATGTGAAACTTCTTATCCAAGTTAAGAGTTGTTTTCTTTCTTTCTAAATTACCGAATAAGTAAATTCTCCGATTATTTTTACCATTCTTCATATACACAGCCAACAAAATATTAATCAACTCATTTTTGCCCACAGTAGTCACAAGTGTAGTTGAGAAGAGAGTAATATTTTTGTCCTAAAGTTATATCAGAATTCACACCTTTTTTAAGGAATGGAATATTTTTCTGGTTTTTTTTATTTTTTTTTATTTATATACAATATCTTTCATCCATGTAATGAGCTTTGGGTCAGTGACTCCCAAACCAGTTGGCTTTAGGTCACCAGATGTTAAGACACCCCTACGGACTTAATTACTCGGACTTCATATATATATATATATATATTCAATCCATGTAGCGAGCTTTGGGCCAGTGACTCCCAAACCAGTTGGTTTTAGGGTACTAGGTGTTAAGACACCCCTACGGACTTAATTACTCGGATCTCAGACTTTTTTTTATCCCATCACTTTTTTAGATGCTTCCTCCAATTAAACGAGAGCACTGAATATTACAAACTCGTCAATTACTACTAATGTTCGTATGTTACCATGTTTGTTGATAATACCTGTCAATTGAGCATATGAAGATCTATTTTAGTCAGTATTATGAAGAATTCACAAATTAAATAATTCAAAAGGAAATAAACAAAAATTAACTTGTTCCAAAATAGTTTGAGATACGTCTCAGGAGTGAAAATTCCTTACACACAACTATCTCTTACACCAATTTCACTGATCAATCAAATTAAAACACAAAAACACAATATATATATATATATATATATTGATTTTTTGTAAAAATTTTCAATTTTTTGAATTTTTCAAAAATTTTGGACTAAAAATAAAAACAACATAAAAATAAAATACTACAACTATTCCCCACCCCCAAACCTAAATGAGACATTGTCCTCAATGTCTTAAAAAGTAGAAGATGAGTTTAGAAGATAGTACCTGGTGTAGGACACAGAAATCGACAACGTTGTTTTAGGCTCGCGGCCTAGTCTGGAGTACGGAGTAGCCCATGGGGGAACTAAACTGGAGAAATAACATGTAGTCACCACCCAGTGTGAACTGGGAAAATGATTTAAGGCCGCACTCACCCCTCGCAAGGGAAGACCTCAAACTGTTGGGTTCAGAATGGTCCCTTACTTATGCCACTTGTAATGAATGGATTTTTGCAATAATCTAACCAAGTCTACGCAACAACAACCTACAGCTAAGTTTGCATACTACCTATATCTAAGTTTGCATACTACCTATATCTAAGTTTGCATGCATAAAAGTAAGTCGAAATAACGGTAAACACACAATTTCACGAACATATTAAATAAATAAATGTGGAAAGATAAATCAACAATAACGGTAAAAGCATAAATATTAAAAAGAGCTAACTAAGCATATGATGGGGAAAGAAATAATTAAGGAAACAAACATGCATAAAACATGATGAAGGGATCTGTCCAGTGCGTGCACGTTCGTGTAGCGTTCGTAAACGCGTTCGAACGGTAAACAGAATGCACGCGTTCGAGTAGCGTTTGATAACACGTTCGAACGGTAAATATAATGTACGCGTTCAAGTAGCGTTTGATAACGCGTTCGAACGAGACGAGGCAGAACGCATACGTTCATGTAGCGTTTGATAACGCGTTCGAACAGAATCACAAAAAATGATACCTCTAATCACATAACACCTAAATCATGCATAAAATCACATAAACATCTAAATCATGCATAAAAAAGAACATACTAAACAATTAAATCAAGAATAAACATGAGATTGGATGAAATGAAATATTATGTCTCTCAAATGGAACGTTGAATTATTTCCCAAGTACAGACCGCATTACCATCCATTCATATTCGGCTACGAAATTTACGTCTGGGTTTCCATCCGATATATCACAAGAGACAACACATATTTCATTCATCCCATGGCCACAACATGATGGTTTCTAATTAGGTCCCAAGAATCATCAAATCAAGCAGAAAACAAGTGAATACAACAAAGGAGAATGGCGGAAACATACTCACAATGATCGGATCTTGCGACGCGATGAAGAACACTTCAATCTTCCTCCATGGTGAAGCTCGGCGGTGAGCTTATTGGGCAGTGGGCTCCTCAGTTTTGGCCTCTTCGGCTCCTCCAAGAATCGACCATTGATGACCTCCATTGAAGCTCCAAGCTTCAAAAGATGATTCCAAGCTCAAGTGTTCACTGCCCTATCACCTTTGTATAAACCAATTGTGTGCTAGCACTTTATTTTTGCCACAAAAACGTCTCACTGGCTTCTCTTTTATGTTCGGAAGAACCAGAAATGGAGAAGAAGAAACGGCTCAAAGCCGAGTGAGAAAATAGAGGGAAAAGAGAGAAACCGTGTATTGAGAGAGAGAGGGAAAAAGTAAAATGTATTTGGTTTATATATTTTCCAAAACAAATACCAAATTCTTTTTACTTTTCAAAAAGCAAAAGTCAAAAAGCAAAAAGCAATTAAATGATTTTCAACTACCACATCAATCACTCAATCAATCAATCAAATTGTCAATTCACTCAAAGTGACATGTGATTTGATGCTTGATGTGACTAGCGATTTGACGCTTGATGTGACTTGCGTGCCGCACTTGAATTCGAAATGCGAATGCGCTCGCAAACACATTCGGTCTCGGGTTCGTTAATTCCAAATTAACAAATTTTCCGTTGCGACGTAATTAAATGATTATGCCTAGCGAAATCACTATTCACGTCGCTAACGAATTAATTCTAAATTAACTTGTTCGCCCGAATTAAAATCCAATTTCAATTCCGCATCGAAATCCAATTTCGCATAATATATCGAATATATTATTTTATCGATTAATTCTAAATTAATCGTTCTCTCTCTTTAATTAATATTTTATCCTAGATAAAATATCTCTGCAATTAATCCCAGATTAATTTTCTCTCTCTTCTAATTAATCCCAGATTAATTTTCTCTCTCTTCTAATTAATCCCAGATTAATTAAAGTGCGAGTCATACGTCATCGGTGAATCTTCGGGAAGCGACCCATGAGATCCCCGGATATGTTGGCAGTAAATTCGGTCATCGGACTATCCGAACACGTAAGTACCTAGTACTACGTTTTTACCGATTTACAAGACAAGGTTGGCTTCTAGCAAAGTGCTATGCCTACCCAATTCTACAGAAATATCCTTACAGGAAAATGTGATCTATATCAAGTGTAGTATACCGTAGTATTGCGTATGTCGATCCAGTATCGAATGATCACGTGCTAGGCCTGGGGCTGGAATTGTGTCTGCCCCGTACGAAGCACAAATCGGATGTCTGGTAACTAGTCTCTATAATCGGAAATACATGACCTAGTCATAATATCCCAATAGCTCGAGCATTTAAGAGAACAAGTTCCGTATCCTACGCGATCATCATCTCCACTATGACTGGAGTGATACTTCCATCTCGACATCACACCCAACACACTACGATTCTCAATATACCCAGCATTGGCGTACACAGAACCTGTTAAAGTCCTGGACGACCGCAACCAAAGTATATTGATTGTCGCAAGTATTAGCGGTGCAAGTCTCAAGTTAAGACCAAATACACCTAACCTGATTTCGGACTTCCATAGACACATAGTCATACTACCAATGGAATTCCGAGGGGGTCTATCCAGAGCGAAGCTATTTCCCATACCATCGGTAAAACACAACCTCCTATTACACTTGCATGAGTATCCTATACCCAAATATATGAGAACTATGTTGTCGTGCCCTCACAACGCGCACAAGTATAATACTATTCTTTTACGTATTTATCGATATCCAATCTCGATAATACTCTGACTAGGGATATTTAATGATTTATCCTTCGTGGACTGATACTGTCTCATTCATTCTCAGTCCAGGAACAAATCACAGGGACCTCCTATCATTTATATATCTTGGTGATCTAATCACAAATGATAAGAGTGCAATCTCCTTTGTCACATAGTTAATTTGTACAACAACACCGTGATCTGTACAAATAGTGACGCTATGGGTCATAATTGTCCAACAATCTCCCACTTGGCCTATAGCCAGTCACTCGAGTGTCTGAAACTCGAACCATGTACGGTTGGCTCAAGCTGCTGAGAAAAGGTTTTCGTCAGCAGATTTGCGTGATTATCGTCTGATGCGATTTATTCGATCATCACATCGCCACGATGTATGATCCGAACGAATCAGATGAATATCGAAGTATTTATCTGGATTTTTTATGAGACCATTAATTCTTTAGCATGTGCTGACGCCTAGCTCAGCTGCTAACATAATTATATCTAATCTAATTAGATTTGTTATCGTTCCAAATGGCTTCTATTGCTGCCTCAGCTACAACAATAACCCGCATTTGTTGTTTATTCGCCAACAGTATCTTGCTTATAAGATTTCCAGCTCACTGTTCTGTTATTCAAACTTTTATAGTACCGTTGTTATGACTTATAGTCGTTTTCATGAAAGCTAAGCTTTCACCGATTATTATTATGGGAATATCATTTCCAAGAAATGACATATTATCATTATTGTATAGGACATTAATTGTCAGTGCACTCCCACTAACCTCTTTATATACACAAGAATTATTTTCGTTTTGAATTAAATCATAAACTATTATGATTACATCAAAACGAAAATTCCAAGAACCTAATGCTTGCTTCAATCCAAACATGGATCGAATAATCTGAAAACCTAGTTTGCTTATTATGGTTCGACAAAACCGTCAGGATGTTGTAAACATCCTCCAAAAGGTTTCCGTTAAGGAAAGTGGTTTTGGCATTCAGCTGCCATATTTCATAAATGAAACATGCAGCATCATTAAGCATTGTCGAAATGGATTTGCCGTGGCAACAAGTAAAAGGTTTCGTCGCAATCAACACAATGTTGATAACTCTACCTTTTCGCTACAAGCCTAGCTTAGTACGATGGTATGTTGCCATCCATGTATGTCTTCCTTGAAGACTTATAAGTACCAATAGGCACAATGCCTTACGGTACATCAACTAGTGTCTAAACATAGTTGATATACATGGAATCCACTTCGAACTTTATGGCACTTTGCCATAATATGGAGTCGATACCTTGTATCACTTCCTCATACGTAGTCATTTGATATTCCTCAAAAGATTGACATCTTTATGAGGTGAGATCAGAAACCCATACCCCAGGTTGTTTTCTGACTCTCTCCGACTTACGTGGTTCTTATGTATTCGAAGATTATTGGTAATTGTTTCATCCTTGATGAACTATATACGTTCCATTAAGATTCGGTGCCTCGGACAGTATTACTCCGATTTTCATCGAGTTTTACTATACTCTCACTTACCACTGCATATCGGTATTCCTCTTAGAAAAACCCCATGGTGAGCAACAATCTAATTGTTCTCTTGTGAAATGTATAAGTACTATACTTATGGTATCCCTAGGATAACCTACAATTGGCACTTATCCGATTTGGGTTTTAGTTTGGTATCATCCAAACGTATGCCTAGCACACCCAAATTATCAGGAATAAGAAACCTGGTTTCTTTCCTGTTCATATCTAATATGTTATCTGTCAAACAGATTTTATGGAACCTTATTCAAAATAAGTTCTGCACTGTTTAGCGTATCCGTTGAAGGAAATGGTAGCTCATAGCGACTCATGATTAACCTTATCATGTCCAACAAGATTCGGTTTATTCTGTTCAGACACACCGTCACTTTGACGTGTTCTGGGGGGAGTCCTTTTTGAAAGAATACTATACTCTTTCAAGTATATGAGAAACTTATTGCTCAAGTATTTTCATCATGGTCAAACCTGTGATGGTTCAATATTTTAGCCGATCTGTTTGTCTATTTCGTGTCAAAACTTTAAAAGTTTCTGATTTGTGTTTCGAAAGAAACACATAACCATAACGTGATGCCACATCCGTATAGGTCATGAAATATTCATATCCATATCTAGCCTAGCTAGACATGGGCCCACTGGCTTCACTATGAATGTGGGCTAACAGATCGGTGGCATTACACTTTTACCAAGTAAAGGTGTTTTAGGCACTTTGCCCAATAACTATATTCGTAGACTTTATTTGAATAGAATCAAATTAGTCCTAGTACCCACTCTTCGAAAGTGTGGATATACGAGTCTTGTTTAAATTGTGTCCCAGACAACAATGCCACTTTTAAGTTTCTTCTGATCAAATCAGTTTGAGCTATTTATTTGTCGTATTATACGTGTGAGATTAATTTATATTCTAAATATAAATTCTGTTATTCACATCTAATGTATTTATCTCAATATCATATTTATATAATAAAACACTTTAGTGTTCTAGAATATAAAGGTATACCCGCAACAGATTATACACTGATATAGAGATAATGTTTCTAGTCAAACTAGTTACATTATAACAGTTTCCTAATTTACGTACATACCCAAAGGGTAGTTCCTAAACTTAGGTATCTACGGCTAAAACAGCGACTTTCGTCCCGTTTTCAATTCGCAGATTAATCTCAATAGAAGTCAGTATCCTGCTCATAGTAGATTCTGAACATCAGTACATATTTATGTACCACACTAAGTATCTAAAATCCAATTTTAATACTAGTTGTGAACATATTTATGACAAACATATTTGAAGTCATAGCCTTGCTCGTCTTCAATTCCATCTTGTGATATGTCATTTATCTTCCCAGAAGATTATAATGATTTTGCCTTTGCCATTTTCACATTCCAGAAGCCTTTGGCTAAGCCTTGGCCTTTGGGAATATCGAAGTAAGATGCGCCTTGCGCTACTTGCCTAATTGCAAACTTTGACTTTGTCTCCTTGAGAATAGTCATTAACTCTCCAAGAGTATCAATTGCAATTTTAGTACTTCTAAAATCTAAACATAGATTTATGAATATCCTTCAATTTCGTCATCATACTTTTAAGGATCTAATCCTTAGTTCTGATTCAGAAATTAAGGAGTCTACTGCGACAAGCTTCATGGATTAAGCACTTAATTTATCATTACATAAATCTTCCAAAGATTATGCTCTACTATTTGCTTAACTCCGGGCTTAGGCTTAATATATTATTTTATCAAATAAAATAACTTATTATTTTTCCAGGACCATCCTGAAATAATTCCCAATTTGAAAATTATAGTCGTTTAAATACATTTTCACCCAGGATTATGTTTTAAACACTAATCTTTCAATTATATCTTGATTCTAATAGTCCAACTATTTAATCAACGATTTGTGGTACTATATATTATAATGATTATTATAGTCCAACTATACAATCAAATATAATTTAAATTAATTAACCTCAATTACATTGATTACTATAATCCAATTATAAAATCAACTGTAAATTGAAATTAATTAATTCAAATATATTGATTATTATAATCCAATTATATAATCAACTATAATACAGTCCAACTGTTTATTAAAACAACAATTTAAATATTAGTCAAACTAACATTTAATTTAACGACGAAATAATTTATGATTGAGCGCGTATGGCGAGTAATTGAACGAGTATTGCAAATTCAATTCTTGCCTCCCACTATTTTTCGGCGAGCATCTAACCCTCTGTCGAGTACTCAGGGAAACCGTGTTTCCTAGTAGGCTAGGATCCCGTTAAATATCACACAATCTTGACTTTGGCCAACAAATTGTATGATAATTAACTAGGTAGATCTCTAAGATCGATTGGATCCAATCCAATTCCTAGATCCGGTAGGGGGACATCCAAGTCCGAAACATATATCTTATATATGCCAATACATCCAATGTATTACCTAACCTTTTTCCTCTGAATCAACTAAGCTTTGGCTTTGGCACAACAAACTTAGTGATCCCAGTCAAGTGCGACCCATTGACCATGGAAAGCTTCGTAATCAATGTCGATGGACATGAAGTGGTCTTGACTTTGGCCAAAAAACCACAACTTGGACAAAACACCAATATGGAACAAAGCCTTCGTGATTCAAACACATCCTTGACGGACAAAGGCCTTGACTTTGGCCAACAAGCCAATGCCAGTCTCGGATTTTGAGTGAGAATCACTCAATGGAAAGAAAAACGCTTAATATTTTGCGAGGGTTTTTCGAGTGCAAATTGGCAACCAATTTATTATCTTTGTTAAGGTCTCATCATCATACACCCTTAAGCATGCATCTAAATACATAAAAAGGCGCGTATAAATAAAATAATAATGATATGTGGATAGATACTTAACACATTGATCCTAGATCAAATCTCTCACTTTCCTCTTTCCCGCTAGCACAAGTATTTGCTTCTACCCGTTACACTACACTTCTAAAGAAACCTCATTTACATTGAGGGGAATATGTGAGAAGAGAAATACAAAGAGTAAGAAGGTAATAAAGCTGGACACGCAGGTCCAATTAATAAATTCCAATTTATTACAACAATTTCTAAAATTGCCCTACCCATCTAATATCCATCCGATATACATTATTCATGCATCGCAACCATGTATTCACACAAGCATGTTATCAATCAATCTAATCCAATTAATTAATCTGATAATTAGTGATCATCCAATGTTCAAACAACGATTTGATTTTGCTCGAGTCAAACTCGTTTTGCGAATAAGTACTCAAAGTAAGAATTCTTGAATTAAATTAAACTACAAAATAAATCCAATTCAATTTGTATTTAATATTAATTCACTATTTAATTCCAAATTAAATATTACACTTTATTAACGAACCTTTACGACTTAAATTCCAAATTCAATCGTTACGGGTCTCAAAGCCCGATTAACATCCAATGTTTATTTAATTAAAGTCCAATGGGCTTTTAATTAATTTCTTTAAGGCGTGGACTTTTGGTCAACTCGGGTCAAAACCAATAACCAAAATCCAATCCGAGATTTACCCCATAAGCCCAGAAATCAATTTTGGCCCAATTAAATAATTAAGGTCCATTAAGTCATAATTGGACTTTATGGATGCGGTTTTGGGCCCAATTGGATCCAACCAATTTGGCCTAAACCTAACTTGGTACAACCAAGCCCAAAAGCCCAATTACAACCTATAAGGCCCAAATCTAATTTCAAGCCCAATTAATTAACTTATAAAATTCCAAATTCCATAATTAATTAACCTAAGTGTAATACACAATTAATCACCCAATTAAAATTTCTAAAATATCAATTAGCCTAATTAATCATGCACTTTAACATCAAATAGTGTCCAACACAATTTAACAAAAAATCAAACCCATTTCATGCTTTATAATTCTCGGCAATTATGGGTTTTTAAATCCAATTCGGTTTCAATCCAATTGAATCCACAATCATCATTTCCCAAATCAATTCAACTCATCCAATGAATCAAAATCAAAAAACACCATGAATTTCAAAATTCAACAAGTTTCGGCCAAGCCTTTAATTTGGGGAAAATTGTCCAATTCAAAATTCAATCCAATTAAACCTCAAATCAACATTACCCATTGTTTTAAGTCATCCAATGATCAAAAAACAAAAATTACCAAGACATTTAGGGTTCTACATTTTCGGCCAAGCCTCCATAATTGGGGAAAATTATTCTTAACCAATTTTCTTGAAATTGATCATGCACAACTTCAATTCAACCTCATTCAAACATACTTAATCAAACAATTTAACCAATTCATGCTCAAATCGATTTTTCCCAATTTTAAACCCTAAAAATTTCATGCTTGATATAAGCTCAAGATACCATTGTTGGTTTCTAATTAGGTCCCAAGAATCATCAAATCAAGCAAGAAACAAGTGAATACAACAAAGGAGAATGGCGGAAACATACTCACAATGATCGGATCTTGCGACGCGATGAAGAACACTTCAATCTTCCTCCATGGTGAAGCTCGGCGGTGAGCTTATTGGGCAGTGGGCTCCTCAGTTTTGGCCTCTTTGGCTCCTCCAAGAATCGACCATTGATGACCTCCATTGAAGCTCCAAGCTCCAAGCTTCAAAAGATGATTCCAAGCTCAAGTGTTCACTGCCCTATCACCTTTGTATAAACCCATTGTGTGCTAGCACTTTATTTTTGCCACAAAAACGTCTCACTTGCTTCTCTTTTATGTTCGGAAGAACCAAAAATGGAGAAGAAGAAACGGCTCAAAGCCGAGTGATAGAAGAGAGGGAAAAGAGAGAAATCGTGTATTGAGAGAGAGAGGGAAAAAGTAAAATGTATTTGGTTTATATATTTTCCAAAACAAATACCAAATTCTTTTTACTTTTCAAAAAGCAAAAGTCAAAAAGCAAAAAGCAATTAAATGCTTTTCAACTACCACATCAATCACTAAATCAATCAATCAAATTGTCAATTCACTCAAAGTGACATGTGATTTGATGCTTGATGTGACTAGTGATTTGACGCTTGATGTGACTTGCGTGCCGCACTCGAATTCGAAATGCGAATGCGCTCGCAAACACATTCGGTCTCGAGTTCGCTAATTCCAAATTAACAAATTTTCCGTTGCGACGTAATTAATGATTATGCCTAGCGAAATCACTATTCACGTCGCTAATGAATTAATTCTAAATTAACTTGTTCGCCCGAATTAAAATCCAATTTCAATTCCGCGTCGAAATCCAATTTGCATAATATATCGAATATATTATTTTATCGATTAATTCTAAATTAATCGTTCTCTCTCTTTAATTAATATTTTATCCCAGATAAAATATCTCCGCAATTAATCCCAGATTAATTTTCTCTCTCTTCTAATTAATCCCATATTAATTAAAGTGCGAGTCATACGTCATCGGTGAATCTTCGGGAAGTGACCCATGAGATCCCCGGATATGTTGGCAGTAAATTCGGTCGTCGGACTATCCGAACACGTAAATACCTAGTACTACGTTTTTACTGATTTACAAAACAATGTTAGCTTCTAGCAAAGCGCCATGCCTACCCAATTCTCAAGAAATATCCTTACAGGAATATGTGATATATATCAAGCGTAGTATACTGTAGTATTGCGTATGTTGATCCAGTATCGAATGATCACGTGCTAGGCCTGGGGCTGGAATTGTGTCTGCCCCGTACGAAGCACATATCAGATGTCTGGTAACTAGTCTCTATAATCGGATATACATGACCTAGTCATAATATCCCGATAGCTCGAGCATTTAAGAGAACAAGTTTCTTATCCTACGCGATCATCATCTCCACTATGACTGGAGTGATACTTCCATCACGACATCACACCCAACACACTACGATTCTCAATATACCCAACATTGCCGTACACAGAACCTGTTAAAGTCCTGGACGACCACAACCAAAGTATATTGATTGTCGCAAGTATTAGCGGTGCAAGTCTCAGGTTAAGACCAAATACACCTACCCTGATTTCGGACTTCCATAGACACATAGTCATACTACCAATGGAATTCCGAGGGGGTCTATCCAGAGCGAAGCTGTTTCCCGTACCATCGGTAAAACACAACCTCCTATTACACTTGCGTGAGTATCCTATACCCAAATATATGAGAACTATGTTGTCGTGCCCTCACAAAGCGCACAAGTGTAATACTAGTCTTTTACGTATTTATCGATGTCCAATCTCGATAATACTCTGACTAGGGATATTTAATGATTTATCCTTCGTGGACTGATACTGTCTCATATCATTCTCAGTCCAGGAATAAATCACATGGACCTCCTATCATTTATATATCTTGGTGATCTAATCACAAATGATAAGAGTGAAATCTCTTTTGTCACATAGTTAATTTATACAACAACACCGTGATTTGTATAAATAGTGACGCTATGAGTCATAATTGTCCAACACATCATTCATGAATCCACAATACACATGCGAAGAAATAATAACAAAAGAATGGGAATAAATAAAAAGGGTGCCCTCAGGTCTAACCTCTTAAGTCGTCTCTTGGAAGTGCGTTATCCGACCGTCGGAAGGGTTAATGCTCCGCAACTCCTCTGGTTCACTGGTTCATTGTTTTCCTTTGTTGCCTCGCTGTTTCGGGCTGCTGTTTCCTCTATTTTGGGCTGATGTTTCTGCTATTTTTGCTGCTATTTTTGGATTATTTAAAGGTGTAATTTAGAGGTGATTTTAGCTGCTATTTGCGGTAATTGAAGGATAATTTTCAGGGTGTGTTTTGCAGTAATTGAAGGGATTTCAGGGCTGTAATTTTTGGTGATATAAGGTGCAGCATAAGGATTGTTTTCGGTGTTGTTGGGTGCAAGTTAGGGGCTGATTTGTGACAGTTTTCAGAGGTGTTTTTATGTGGTAGTGAGGGCTGGTTCCAGGGGGATTTGCAATGATGTTGTGGACTGTTTATGCGGTATGATTATCGGTGATGCTGGCAGTTTAGGGGCTGGTGATTTGCGGCAGTAGAGGACTGGTGATGTGTGGCAGTAGAGGGCTGATGATGTGCGGCAGTAGAAGGCTGGTTTTGGTGGCTTCAGGTGTGAATGTGCTAGGGTCCTGAAGAGTTGGTTTTGGCTTCTTTTTATAGGCAAAGGTTGGGGTTATCCTTATGCGAATAGGGAAAGGATTTTGTGTAACTATGGGGATATATTCTAATTAGTGTGTTATAAGGAAAAATGTATTTAATTATGGATGTGATTTAATTTGATTTGATTTCTTCTCTTTTGATTAGGGATATGATTTAATTGAATTAGGAAAGTCTTTGATGAGATTTGATTTGAATCTTTTAATTTGGGAAGGTGATTTGTCTTGATTTTAGCATGTGTTTAATGTGTGATTTTGTCATTTTGGAAGGAGGTGGGCGTGGCTTTAGGTAATTTGGGCGTGTGGTTGGTTTGTTTTGGTGGGCTTGGCGTGTGGTTTGGTGATGTATGGGCTTGGTGTGTGACTTGCGGGGGTTTTGAGCTAAGGATAAGTTTTAAACAGAGGCTTAACGAGCAAACCCGAAGCTAAGCAAACGAATTAAATCCAACAAGATGTCAATTTCTGACTCTTCCCTTCCGACGTCCGTTTCCCACGACTTCCACAACTTAAAGAGGTAGTGTCTCCATGTGAGACTCATCATCGGGACTTATATGCAAAAATACAGTGCCTACAGTCTCCCCCACTTTGATGGGACTTGTGCAGTGTGTGACAATGACAATCCTATCAAAGTTATGCAATGCATTTTTACGTACCTAGCTCGCCAGCTGCCACTTGACTTGCATGTTGCTTTGAACTGAGTTGATATTGTTGTGCCATACCCGGCATGCTAAACCCCATACTCGAGGTGTCGCGGTTGTGTCTCTATACCTGAAGTGTCATACTCGGCGTGCTAAACCCCCTACCTGAGGTGTCGCAGTTGTGTCTCCATACCCGGAGTGCCATACCCGACGTGCTAAACCCCATACCCGACGCGTCGCGGTTGTGTCTCCTTACCTAGAGTGCCAAACCCGGCATGCTAAACCTCATACCCAAGGTGTCGCGGTTGTGTCTCCATACCCGGAGTGCCATACCCGACATGCTAAACCCCATACCTGAGGTGTCGCGGTTGTGTCTCCATACCCGGAGTGCCATACCCGGCGTGCTAAACCCCATACTCGAGGCGTCATGGTTGTGTCTCCATACCGGAGTGTCATACACGTCGTGCTAAACCCCATACCTGAGGCGTCGTGGTTGTGTCTCCATACCCAGAGTGCCATACCGGTGTGCTAAACCCCATACCCGAGGCATCGCGGTTGTGTCTCATACCCCGAGTGCCATACCCGGCGTGCTAAACCCCATACCCGAGGCGTTGTGGTTGTGTCTCCATACCTGAGTGCCATACCCAGCGTGCTAAACCCCATACCAGAGGTGTCGCGGTTGTGTCTCCATACCTGGAGTGCCATACCCGGCGTGCTAAACCCCATACCCGAGGTGTCGCGGTTGTGTCTCCATACCCGGAGTGCCATACCCGGTGTTCTGATGATGTGTGGGCCTCAACCCTGGGACTCATCCCCAAAACTGATACTGATGATGTGGGCCTCATCCCTGTGACTCATCCCTAAAACTGATACTGATGGTGGTTCATCCATGAACCGCGCTGTATGAGAAAAGGGTGGGCTGGTCGCCCCCAGACTTGATCCATCTTTCTGTTCTTTTGCTGCTTTCATAAATACTACTTCTCACGAGATAATACCGATGGCTAAACATATTTTCTTCCTCAAAAGATGCTTCGTGTCGAAACCAGAGAACCTTCAAAGTACTTGATACACTCAAATCCGACCGTCTGAGCGAGTGATCTGAACTATACTCCCAGTGTGTGTGTGCCAAGGTTCTTTCACAACTTAGTCCTTAAGTAAGCCAATTCGATGATCTTATATCGGAGAATTGGATCAGTGAGTCTAACCCACCTAGATGTCTTGATCATACTCTGTGATTTCTTCCTCGTACTCAACATGATATGGAATTCTTCTTCTTTTCTTTCGTCTCTTTCTTCTTTTTTGACGCACCTACCCTTTAAGGTAGCATTTCTCCTCATGGTGGTCTTAATACTCGCCCACGGGTAGCTTCACGCTTATCGGTTATAGGTGGTCTATTCTTTTTCTTTTTAGAGACTTTTTCTTTGTTTCCAACCATATCACATATCGTAACATAAGTAAACCAGGATGGACATCTTGGCAAACAGTCATTCACTAATCCACCATCTCCTCAACTAGTCATCTCATCGACTACTCAGGCTTCTACCGCTAAGATCCCGTAATCAAGTGCTCACGAGTCTAGCCGAGATCAACCACTCAGAATACCGGATGAGAGCACATCTTGCACTTATCATTTCTAAGGTTTCTCTCTACAAAAAACAATGTCATCACCGGACATATGCTTAGCCATCAAGGACTTCTCTTTTTTTTTCACTTCACTGGAATTCTTCAACCGCTAATAATGTTGGCTTCACCCCCTGGGATTCATTCTCGAAAACTACTGGTAGCACGGGCCTCAACCCTGAGGCTTCATTCCCAAAACTGATGATTATTGTAGGCCTCAACCCTGGGGATCCATTTCTAAAAACTGTTGATATTGTTTTGTTACTCTCAGCTTGCTTGTATTTTACCGATTTTCCTTCTTTTTTTCGAGACCTGTGAACACAAACAAAACAACAGAATAAAAATACGTGCATGCGATGTGTATGTATGCATGTGTGGAGGTACTCCATGTTCCTGATGGGTTAGACCCTCATTGTGCTCCTTGGCGCCATGTGCCTACACATGTCTCTGATCGCCCCATAGGTCTGCTTATAGTTTCCTCATGCCGGTTCTCTTCTTGTGATTGAGCAGTTCTCTTTTGTCTGAAACCTGCAAACACAGAACAAACACAAAAATTGCAAGTAAGTTACGTGTATGCATGCATGCATGAATGAATTTCCTATTCCGTTGGGTTAGGTCTTCTTTTCCTCAGGCAAAATACTGCTTCAATCTATCCACATTGATCGGCTCGGTGAACTCGTTCCCTTCCAAGTCTGACAGTCTCACTGCCCCATTTCCCATTACTTTCTGGACTATGTAGGGTCATTCCCAATTGGGTCTGAACTTTCCTCTTGGGTCTGTCGTTGACGGCTTCGACTGCTTAAGCACCAGATCACCCTTTCTGATTTTTGTAGGATGCACATTCTTGTTGAATGCTTGAGCCAACCTCTTCTGGTATATCTGCATGTGATGCAAGGACTTCATTCTCTTCTTATCAAGTAATACCAACTGTTCAAATCTCTACGAGGCCCATTCTTGTTCAGGTAACTCTGCTTCTTCTAATACCCTCATGGACTGTATCTCAACTTCCACCGGCAGTACTATTTCCATTGCCTTTCGAGCTTCTTCTTTTCTTAAACACTTCAGCTGAATGTCATTCGTTTGTCTTTTATATAGTTCTCCCTTCAAACTCACATATTGAGTAGCCCCTTCTAAATGGCTATCTTGTCTTTTCTGCTTGTTTTTTTCGGGAATTCCCAGTGTTCTAAGTATCGCTGAGTATCATAGTTCCAGGGTTGAATGTTTTTGTCAAATATACTTACGTCGTGCAGATTGAAATGAAGGAACTCAGACAGGTAAGCGAAATGAAAGTCTTTATTATTATTAAGGAAAAGATTCGAACAAACAGATGAAATCAATGTCTTTATTAAAAATGCAGGATTGCAATCAAATAAACCAGGAAGAACAGTTTCATCATTCGCAGCATTTCCTTCTTCCTCAACCTATGGTTCTCCACTGCTGTCATCCCCTATCCCTATGAAATAAACTGGGTGGTTGAGAGTTTGGAGGACAAAGTTTTCGGGCAAGCCGGAGTTGATCATGTAGGTGGGTGGTGGAACATAGTGGTAGTTTGGTAGAGGATTTCTGTGTGTGTTGGGTTGTTCTTTTTCAGGGTCGGGTATTTTGTGGGAGTCTATGAGGTCTTGGATTTCGTGTCTGAGGCGGGCACAGCTGTCGGTGTCATGACCGTTTTGCTGGTGGAAGTGACAATAACGGTTCATGTTGAGGTGTGGTTGGGGAGGATTTGGAAGTGGTTTAGGCTCTAAGGGTTCTAGAAGTCCTTGCATCTTCAGCTTTTCAAACACTTTTGACAAAGGTCCACCAAGATTGGAGAATCGTGTATTTCTGACGACAGCGATCTCAGCAGTAGCGGGCTTAGTCTCAGAAGGCCCCCTGAAAGTTCTTCTATTCTAGCCATAGAACTTCTTATTCTCCGCTTCTTCTTCCTCAATGTCTATGACAGTCTCCCTCAACTATCGAAAATCAGTGATCATAGAGGTCATCCTCCTCAGCTTTCCATAGATAGAGGGCTTGGTGCCCTTGATGATCATTTTAATCTGGTCCTTCTCCGAGGGCCGAGTGAAGCTGGCTTCTCCAGCGGTCCACATAATCCTTGAAACTCTCTTCTGGCTTCTGCTTGGTATTCTCCAAGTCACGAAGTGACAAGTCGATCTCCAAATCTGTGACATATTGTTTCAGAAAGGCTTCTGTCAGTTCCCCCAATCTTCCTTAACCTTCCTTTCAAGGCCATGGTACCACACTACGGGTGCCCCCTCAAGCGACATCCCAAAAATCTTCTGAACCTGACGCTGCGATAGGCCCACAGAACTCATTACAGAAACATATTGTCGGAGATGGACCCTCGGATCCCCGTTCCCATTAAACTTGGCTATGTCAGGCATTTTGAACTGAGCTGGCAGCTGCTCCTCAAAAGTCATCGCTTCATAATCCAACAAATCCTCATGCTTACCCTTCAGCTTGTGGGTAACCGATTCCACCTGATCGCGGAATTTCTGCAATTGGCCTGAGACCCAGTTATCCTTCATGCGGCATACTCAACCATGTCATCATCAAAGACGGGGACATCATCATTCAACCCGCTCGGAGGGCCCTCAGGCCTCTCATTCTCAGAGCCTCCCACAGCGCGGGGCACAGCCATATTAGTCATAGCAGTGGTCAAAGCTTGCAGTTACTCGGTGACCTTAGTGAGATTAGCTTCCAGTTGATCCATACGAGATCCCTCGTTAACTGATTCGCTCATGTTCGCTAACGGCCTTTTGATGAGTCTTCCCTCTTCTCTAACCCAACGGATATCTATGATGTTTTTTAAAACCCTGATTCAGCATGTATGCGTGCGATGCATGGAATTTGTAAGTCGGCCCATTATCATTTTAAAGCATTCAATCATACTATTACGTGGTGCAAACTTGTCCCAGTTGAAAAGGCCCAACAGGTTTACACTTTTGCGATAACATGGCTAAACAACTTCAAATGATAAGGGGCCTAAACATAAAGTGGCTCATCGACATTTTAGAAGCTTTTGGCCCAATTTCCATAAAGCACGGACTCGTCCCAGTTTAAATGGCCCAACAAGCCCATACCTCATGACAAAAAGTCCAACTGAATCCAAATGACAACGGTCCTAAACGAAAGCATAACAGAATAGTTTCTATTGGTCATACAACTACAGTTCATATGTGGGTTTATAGGGTTATAGACAAAGGCTCCCGCTGGCAAAGGATTGCCCACAACTAGGACTCCCCACTCAAGGGTTCGAGCGACCAAGTGAGCGCACCTTTTTATACCTTCAGGTACGTGCCAACAAGTTATGGTGCGTGACGAACTGTCAAAGAGATTTCCTATTATAGATTGCCCAGAGGGAGGGTGGAGCGAACTCTCTTAAATACCCAAGCCTCTTAGGCTCTTATCGCCTTGGTGACAGGAATAAACAATAAGTCCTCCAAATTAGTCCATCACGGTAAGCTTCGGGTAAATGATTATCCAGGTGCCTTCATAGTTTTTCCTTATAGAAAGGTAGTGAATGAATGAAGACACCAAACCATTACCTAGCTCTAATAGTGTCTTTGATTAAACCCCTTCAACCCACGGTAGACACGGTTAACTAAAGCATAAACCAAAAACATTACAAGATATTATTTCGGGGCTGATTCTCTATCCCCGGTGGAGTCGCCAGACTGTAGGACACAAAAATCGGCGACGCTGTTCTAGGCTCGCAGCCTAGTCAAGAGTACGGAGTAGCCCACGGGGGAACTAAACCGGAGAAATAACATGGAGTCGCCACCCATTGTGAACTGGGAAAATGATTTAAGGCTGCACTCACCCCTCGCAAGGGAAGACCTCAAGCCGTTGGGTTCGGAATGGTCTCTTACTTATGCCACTTGTAATGAAAGGATTTGTGCAATAATCTAACCAAGTCTCTGCAACAACACCCTACATCTAAGTTTGCATACTACCTATATCTAAGTTTGCATACTACCTATATCTAAGTTTGCATGCATAAAAGTAAGTCGAAATAACGGTAAACACACAATTTCACGAACATATTAAATAAAAAAATGCGGAAAGATAAATAAACAATAACGGTAAAAGCATAAATATTAAAAAGAGCTAACTAAGCATATGATGGGGAAAGAAATAACTAAGGAAACAAACATACATAAAACATGATGATGCGTTCGTGTAGCGTTCATAAATGCATTCGAACGGTAAACAGAATGCACGTGTTCGAGTAGCGTTTGATAACACGTTCGAACGGTAAATAGAATGTATGCGTTCGAGTAGCGTTTGATAACGCGTTCGAACGAGACGAGGCAGAATGCATACGTTCGTGTAGCGTTTGATAACGTGTTCGAACATAATCACAAAAAATAATACCTGTAATCACATAACACCTAAATCATGCATAAAATCACATAAACACCTAAATCATGCATAAAAAAGAACATATTAAACAATTAAATCAAGAATAAACATAAGATTGGATGAAATGAAATATGTGTGTCTCTCAAGTGGTACGTGGAATTGTTTCCCAAGTACAGACCACATTACCGTCCATTCGGATTCAGCTACAGAATTTACGTCTGGGTTTCCATCCGATATACCACAAGAGATAACACATATTTCATTCATCCCATGGCCACAACATTCATGAATCCACAATACACATGCGAAGAAATAATAATAAAAGAACGAGAATAAATAAAAATGGTGCCCTCAGGTCTAACCTCTTAAGTCGTCTCTTGGAAGTGCGTTATGCGACCGTCGGAAGGGTTGATGGTCTGCAACTCCTCTGGTTCACTGGTTCATTGTTTTCCTCTGTTGCCTCGCTGTTTTGGCTGATGTTTCCTCTATTTTGGGCTGCTGTTTCCGCTATTTTTCCTGCTGTTTTTGGATTATTTAAAGGTGTAATTTAGAGGTGATTTGGGCTGCTATTTATGGTATTGAAGGCTGATTTTCAGGGTGTGTTTTGCGGTAATTGAAGGGGTTTCAGGGCTGTGATTTTCGGTGATATAAGGTGCAATGTAGGGGTTATTTTCGGTGGTTGCTGGGTGCAGGTTATGGGCTGATTTGTGACAGTTTTTAGAGGTGTTTTTATGCGGTAGAGAGAGATGGTTCCAGGGGGATTGGCGATGATGTTGTGGATTATTTCTGGGGTATGATTATCGGTGATGCTGGCAGTTTAGGGGCTGGTGAATTGCAGTAGTAGATGACTGGTGATGTGTGGCAGTAGAGGGCTGATGATGTGCGGCAGTAGAGGGCTAGTTTTGGTGGCTTCAGGCATGAATGTGCTAGAGTCTTGAAGAGTTGGTTTTGGCTTCTTATTATAGGCAAATGTTGGGGCTATCCTTAAGCGAATAGGGAAAGGATTTTGTGTAATTATAGGGATATATTCTAATTAGTGTGCTATAAGGAATTTATTTAATTATGGATGTGATTTAATTTGATTTGATTTCTTCTATTTTGATTAGGGATATGATTTAATTAAATTATGAAAGTCTTTGATGAGATTTGATTTGAATCTTTTAATTTGGGAAGGTGATTTGTCTTGATTTTAGCATGTGTTTAATGTGTGATTTTGTCATTTTGGAATGAGGTGGGCATGGCTTTAGGTAATTTGGGCATGTGGTTGGTTTGTTTTGGTGGGCTTGGCGTGTGGTTTGGTGATGTATGGGCTTGGTGTGTGACTTGCGGGGGTTTTGGGCTAAGGATAAGTTTAAAATAGAGGCTTAACGAGCAAACCCGAAGCTAAGCAAACAAATTAAATCCAACAAGGTGTCAATTTCTGACTCTTCCCTTCCGACGTCTGTTTCCCGTGAATTCCACAACTTAAAGAGGTAGTGTCTCCTTGTGAGACTCATCATCGGGACTTATATGCAAAAATGCAGTGCCTACACCTGGTTAGCTGAAATTCTACATCTAAAATGAAAATTAAAGGTTAAGATCCAGATTTATCCGATGCTTATTACGATCATTATCAGACCAGTTTATCTTGGAAAGGATAGGGTCAATTTGTGGTTCAAAGGCTAAGATTTGGTCAATTAAATCTGAGGCAGTTCTGGCAGTGAAGAGGAGTTCTTTTAAAGGTTTTGACATGAACCCATTTCTCCGGGCATCATCAAGAAATACACAAAGAAAATCATAACATCCATCAGCGTTAAATAGTCCAATCGATTTCTGGTGTATGTTCAAGTTTGCCCAAGATAACACTGTAAAATTCTTCTCTAACGTGCCCAAACCTTCTAGAAAAGCAATAAAAGCATCAGTATGGTTAATCATTTCCACCAGTCGTTCAGACATACCTGGCATGATCAGTTCCTCTCCGTTTGATGGTCCAATAAGATTCGCCTCTGCCAAAGGTTTTGGGATGATTCCCAGAACTTGACTGTCTCCTTCCTGTACGGCCTTTGAAACGATCCTCATTAGTCCAAGATTGCCACCACCATATACTAGGTGCATATTCCTTTCAGCTAAAACTCAACCTAATTCATGTGCTGTCTCTATGTATTGTGGCTTAGTACCAACACTAGTACCACAAAAGACACAGATATTTTCGACTCGTCTTTTTGAAGTAGCTTCCAATTTTTTTTTAATGTACTTCTTTCTCAAATCTGGATGCCTTCAAAAGTGTAATGATGAGTTGAATTTATAGTACCTGAAAAGGGTGAGTAAAAATAGCACATGTATCTTCCAAAAGACGATTGTTGGCAAAACAATAAAAGAAATCGTGAAAGGTCAAAAAGTCTGGATCCTGTCTATGAAAATAAAGATAATTACAAAAGAAAATCAAATCAAAGAATTCATTAAGGCAACGGAATTGTGTACGCAATACGCCACTCGCTTGGTATAAATTCATTAGGATGCGTCTCAAGAATTCATTCCTTACTCAGGCATCACTAATGAATTAACTCTTATCTTTGTGATTGCCAAACACCATTCCTTCATGTTTGTATTTTGCCTTAAATGCTCTGTTTGTGCCTTTCCCTGAAAATATCGTACAAAATTAAAAATTCTACAATATATATACACAAAATATGAAAACAGAAATTACAATAAATTGCATGGGTTGCCTCCCTACTAGCGCTAAATTTTTCATCTTTAGCTAGACGTGACTAAAATCCATCTATCAATGAGGTTTCAGCGTGATTTTGGATGTTCGATTAACGATGATCCAATGAGCGTTGCTTTTGAAGGGTCTCTTCCAACGGTAAGGTGACAAAATTTTTTTGTCTCATTCAGTGCTCGTGTCACCTTTTTAATCTTTATTGCTCCAGTGGTTCTTGAAAAGAAAGAAAGAAAATCAGGAGGTCTCGTATGGTGCTTGACTTTGAATGGAAGTTTCATTCTGTCAAGCTTCTGGGCGATATCTTTGATCTGTACTCCCCAGAACAATGATGTTTCTCTTGAATGTCTGAGATCTTCAATATGGTCTGACATTTGCTCCTCCATTTTCTCTGCTTCTTGCTCCACCATTTATTCACAGATGTATTTTAAAATTTCCTCGTTCAGCTCTTCATCTGTCATCTGTGAAATACATGCTCCATAAGTGTCAACCTGAGGAAGTAAGGATGTGTCTGATTTTAGGTCTTCATCCTATGTGGTTGATATGACTAGCTTAGGTAGATCTTAGTCAAACATTTGCTCCATGCATGCTCCAAGATCTTCATTTTGAGGATAGAAATTTTGATCCTCATTTGTTGGTGCAGTTGGTACAAATAGAAGATCGTAGATGGCTGGTGGATAAGATGAAAAATATGGTTCAGTGAAATATGCTGGTTCCTCGTACCTTGAATGATTTCGATAATTTTTCCATTCTGAAAGATATATGTATTGATCGTTCGGGTGGTTACCATCGCATATCGCACATCTCCCCATTATTTTATGTTGAGCAAATGTAGTATTGCTTGGTTCTGGCATCCAGTGATAGTTATTGGGCTGGATAATAGGCCTAAAAAAACCAGACTGTTGCTCCCAGATTTGGGGTGTATCTTCTTCTAGTAAAGCTCGTAATCTTTCAATTTCCCAATAAAGATCCATGTCAACCACCTGAAAAATAAAAGAAATAAATAAAAATTACAGATAAAAAGAAAATTAGATAGCTTCAAAATCAATAACTCAAGAAATATAAGTCCCCGGCAACGACGCCAAAAACTTGACCGGTGCAATCACACGCGTATAACGCAAGCGCACGTATTGTTCAAGTAGTATAAAAATATCGATCCCATGAGGACTTAATTCTTACTGTTGTTACTAATTATTGAATCTATTTATTTACAAGTATCTAATTAAGGGAGAAGAGAATGATTGCTTCATTGGTTGTTTGAATGTGGATTTGCTAAATAAAATAAATAAATACACAAAAGAAAATACTAAGGAAAATAAAAAAAAATACACAAATATCTAGGGTTGTGATTCCACATAATATTATTCTAAAAATGAATTGATTCTCTTATATATGTGTAATAAATCAGTCTGTTAACCTGGAACACGAAATTATGTAAAAGCCTCTTCCGATGGTCAGACACAAATACCCAGTGTAACCCAATTAATCATATTCCTATGTTAACCAAGTTACCTGAATTCATTAAGTTCAAGTTCCAATTATGGCTACCCACGCCCGACAAGTATATTCCTATCATGTAAGGAAATCTATTAAAGGGTTATCTATCCTCAAGGAAGATCGTGAGCTATTGAATCTAAGGCTGAAACCTAAAATCCTTTTTCCAAGTTCATTTTAAGTTTAGCATATCAATCTTATTGGTGATCAGGCAACAAGAAGCATTAAGCTTAAGATTCAATAAACAAACTAAAGAATTACCCAAAATATAATTAAATCAATTATTAAGCTTGTTAATATTGTATTTCATCACTTCCCTATAATACAAATAAATTGATGGGGTTAGGGGATCCACTTTTAGAAATCTCAAATTATTATAATATGGATATTGTCAATGTTACCCAATTAAGTTGAACCAGCCATAAAAGCGGTGTTATTATTTATTCATAAACCAGCCATATATGCGGTAATCATCTGTCACCTAAAGACCGACCTATAAGCGGTGTCGCATTATGTTACATAAATAAAACCAGCCATTAAGGCGGTATCAACTTTTAATCCATATTAAATTACAATTTCCATATTATAAATTAAGTGGGATTAATCAGCCTTTACTATTTATAATTTAGAAATCTCCCTTATTATAATATATAAATCTGCGTAATAATTACCAATCAGCCAAATAGACGATATCCTGATTAAGTCAAATTAATAATTAATTACCAACCAACCAATATGGCGGTATCCTCGTTAAGTCAAGTTTTAAGATAATTTATATATTATAATTGAGGGAGATTAATCTAAATTATAAAAGTAAAAAGCTTCACCATTCCCCAGCAATAAATTAACTACTGAACATAAATGAAATAAAAAGAAAATAAATAAAAATAATTACTGAAAGTAAAAATGCATAATTAAAATTACTGAAAGTAAATTACTGAAATTAAAAGTGCTGAAAGTAAAGTACTGAAAGTAAAAGTACTGAAAGTAAAGTACTTAAAGTAAAAGTGCTGAAAAGTAAAAGTGCTGAAAGTAAAAGTACTGAAAGTAAAAGTACTGAAAGTAAAAATACTGAAATTAAAATTAAAAGTAAAAATACTTAATTTAAATAATAAAAATATTTACAAAATAGATGCAATCATTTTAAAGCATATAAAGACCTAAAGGAAAGCACACCAAATGAAATGAAATCGTCCTCAATTTATAGGGAAAAATTGGCTTAGTGCGTCGCGACGCCTGCCCATTGTGCGTCGCGACGCGCCAAGTGTCACACGATGATTGGCTGCTTGGATTCTTATCTGATAACGTGGTGATTAGGAATCTGTTGGCCCAATAGAATGCTGACACGTGGCATTTTGGATGATTAACTCAATAATTGTGCTGATGTGGCGATGTGGCAACATGTGATGGTGACACGTGGTAGTACGCACGTTAGCAAATTGGCTGTGATGTTGACACGTGGCATGACACATGTTAGCTGGATCTGATGCACGTTAACAAGATCCGGTGCATGTTAGCAAGATCAAAATTCTCATATTCTGACACATGTCACCGGTACACATTAGCAAGCTCCCAGTGCACGTTAGCGGTCGCGACGCAGACTTCGCGTCGCGATGCTCTAAATTACCATTTTGCCTTTTTTTTTTATCTTTTTTCGCTGTCTTGGCCCCGAATCACCTCCAGAGAGTCTTAAAACTTTATTTATCTACAAAATAACACAAAACACATCAAAATATTCACAAAACTCAAGAAACTATACAAACTATTAGGTCAAATGAGTGGGAAATAGTGATACATTTACCATTCATCATGCCCCCTTGAAACTTTCGGACAACATGTAATGATTAGCCACAACCGGAGGCATGCTGCCAAACTGAATAACAATGTGGGGCTCTTCATCATCTGTCTCATCCCCTTTTTGTCGGTCAAATTTGGTACGCTCTTTACAGCTTGTATCGATCTCTTCTTTGCCACCACTATCCTTAACCCTCGCATCCAGCTTTTTCCTCGCATGAGTATTGATTAGAAGACAATGGTCGGTGGTAACTTTCACTTCACCTTGTTGGCGTATCATACGGCCATAATTTCTTTGGTGTCGTCTCAATTGTGTCCTTGTCATTTCATCTACATTAGGATAGTTCTTCCCTGACTGATGGTATGAATATGGCCAATGGTACGAATGCCATACGTTGGGCCGATGGATTTTCGGCCTAAACATCCTTATATTTTGGACAAAGTTTGAATTTTCTCCATAAAACCTTGGTGCGAAGGTTCTTGGCTTCCATGCTACTGGCTCCTTCTTCACTGGCCTCTCACAGGTATCTTCCAGCTCTTTCATCCACTCTATACTGTTTTTACAACGTGCACACAAATTTTATGAAACCATCATTTCTTGGGACGCTTCGATCCTTTCAAGAGCACTTGGACGATGACCGTCCTGATCTTCATCTAGAACCAACTTGAATCTTGGAAAATTCATTTTGGTGTGGTCACAGTTGATCATATTCATTTCCAACGGCTTTGGAAAGGGGTTGTCATCCACTGCCATCTTTTTCTCGAACGTTATTAATCCAGATTCTATGGCGTCCTGCAAAACATTCCAAAAAACAAGGCAATCGTTAGTGGAATGAGACCATGCATTATTCCACTTACAGTACTTTTTGTCACCGATTTGTTCAGGGCTTGGCAATTTATGACGATCACTCAACCTAATTTGCTTATCTTTACATAATTGATCGAATATGGCGTCAACTTTCGAGATGTCAAAAGAGAAATTCCTACTCTTTTTATCATTCTCTACTTTGGACTGGGGTTCAACCCACATCTTGCAGACGTATGACTCCCCTTTAACTAATTCGGCCAAATATAAGTCAGCCAACTCGACGTCCACTTGGCATATTTCATAGTTAGGATTCCTGTAATAAGTTCCATTGCTAGAATTCTTCATTTGTTCTTCCTCCTTCAATAACCGTTCATATTGCACCACACTAGTGGTGAGTTGGGGGAGGTCCCAGAATTCTCGATCTTGAAATTTCTTTTTTAAATCAAAACTGAGACAGCTTTGAGCGATTCTCACAAACTCTTTTTCTGGTAAAGGCATGTAGCATTTGTAAGAATGTTTCGGCCCATTATTCTGGCAACTGCCTCAAATTTACCAAATCAGCCATTGCCACTTCAGATTCGGCCATATAGAATTATGCATAGAATAAATGTTCCATTTGGTGCCAATTCTCCACCGAATTGGGCGACAGACTGACATACCAGGAAAAAGCTACTTGTAGGACACAGAAATCGATGATGCTGTTCCAGGCTCGGCCGGGAGTACGAAGTAGCCCGTGGGGGACTAAACCAGAGAATAAAGGAGTCGCCACCCAGTGTGAACTGGGAAAATATTTAAGGCCGCACTCACCCCTCGCAAGGGAAGACCTCAAACCGTTGGGTTCGGAATGGTCCCTTACTCATGCCACTTGTAATGAACAGATTTATGTGATAATATAACCAAGTCTATGCAACATACATACGCAAGAATAACCTATATCTAAGTTTGCATACAACCTATATCTAAGTTTGCATACAAGCTAAATATCTAAGTTTGCATGCATAGAAGAAAGTGAAATAAAGGTAAACACATAATCTCATGAACACATTAAGTAGATAAATGCGGAAATATAAATAAACAATAACGGTAAAAGCATAAATATTAAAGAGAGATAACTAAGCATATGATAAGGAAATGAATAACTAAGGAGACAAGCATGCATAAAACATGATGAAGGAATCTGTCCAGTGTGTGCGCGTTCGTGAATGCGTTCGAACGGTAAACAGAATTCACGCGTTCGTGTAGCGTTTGATAACGCGTTCGAACGGGCTGAGGCATAATGCATATGTTCGTGTAGCGTTTGATAACGCGTTCGAACGGGATCACAAAAATGACATCTATAATCACATAAACACATGCACGAGTGTTTCCCCAAGCGGTACGTGGAGTTGTATCCCAAGTACAGACCGCACTACCGTCCATTCGGATTTGGCTACGGAATTTACATATGGGTTTCCATCCGATATACCACGAGGGATAGCACAAAATCATTCATCCAACAACAATAACATACATGAACCAACAATATACATGAGAAGAAATACTAATAAATAATTGAAAAAGATGAACGAGAGTAAATAAAAGGGTGCCCTCAGGTCTTAGCTTTTAAGTCACCTCTTGGAAGTGCGTTACGCGACCGTCGGAAGGGTTAATGCTCCGCAACTCCTCTGGTTCACTGGTTCAATATTTTCCTTCGTTGCTTCACTGTTTTGGGCTGTTGTTTTCTCTATTTTGGGCTGCTGTTTTTCTATTTTGGAGTGCATGTTTTTGGTGATTTAGGGACTGTTTTGCTTGCAGTTTTCAGTGGTTAATGAGTTGTGTTATGATGCAGTTTTGTGGTAATTTAAGGGGCTGTTTTGCTTGCAGTTTTTGGTGGTTGATGGGCTGTGTTAGGCTACTGTTTTACGGTAATTTAAGGGGCTGTTTTGTTGAAAGTCGAACGTGAGGTGGCTGAGGTTGGCTGTGTCGATGGGGTTTGTGTGTGCGTGGCCTGTGTGTGGCCGTGTGTGAGTTTATGGTTTCTTGTTGTTTGTGGGAAACTTCATACGTGTGGCTTTGTGGTAATATTTGAAGGGCGTTACTGCGGTCAATAGAGCAAGAGACGTGTGTCCTTGTGGCTGTGCTTTTATGGTCATTAGTGGGCTGGTTTATTTGTTTGTGGTTGCGTCAATGAGTGAAGCCGTGTGTGTGTGAGTTGCCATGAAGGAGCCAATAGATAGAACTGACAGAGGGAAGATTATGGTTTTTAGTTTTGGTTTAGAGAGAGAGAGGCCAAGATGAAGAGAGAGAGAGAGCTTAGGGTTTTTATTTTTTTTTTTTGTTATTTTTTTGGTTGTGCCGTGAATGCGCTCCCCCCCCCCCCAAAAAAGTTTGGTTTATTTGTCTTTTTATAAGAGTGGGTTATGTTGTCATTGTATGGGTAGGAAACGAAGATTGTATGATCATGAGGAATATTTAATTAGTCTGTTATAAGGAAAGGATTTCTTTAGTTTAGGAAATGGATTTGTTTAATTTAGGAAGGTGATTTGATTTGATTTATTTAATTTAGGCATGTGATTTATTTAAATTAGGAATGGGTTTTTATTTAATTTAGGAATGGGATTTGTTTTAATTTTAATTGGATTGGATTTAATTTATTTGATTTTATTAGATTAGATTTAATTTAATTTTTGACATGTGTTTTAAATGTTTTAATTATTTTTGGATTGGGCTTGGGCGAAATGGGCTTTGGATGGGTGCGAGGGTTTTTTTGGGCCGAGTCTAACAGTTAAAACAGAGATCAATCGAGCAGATCCCGAGACTAAGCAAACGAATGAAATATGGCAAGGTATTGATTTTTGAATTTTCCCTTCAGACGTCTGTTTCCCTCGACTTCCGTGACTTATCGGGTAGTGCCTCCATACGAGGCTCATCATTGGGCTTCATGTAAAAATACAGTGTCTACAGTCGCCCCCACTTTGATGGGACTTGTGCAGTGTGTGACAGTGACAATCCTATCAAAGTTATGCATGTATTTTTACTTACCTGGCTCGCCAGTTGCTACTTGACTTGCTGTTGTTCTGAGATGTTTCAAGCTGAGTTGATCTGGTGGTGAGGTGTTGCGACCCCTAAGGTTCATCCCTGCAAGATGCTATGATCTCTAGGATTCATTACCGAACTGCGCTGATGTGAGGTGGTTCATTCCCGAACCGTTACTTGAGGTGGTCCATTCCCGAACCATTACTGAGTTGAGATGAGGGTCTTGTTCCCGAATTGTGATGAGGGTCTAGTTCTCGAATTGAGATTAGGGTCTTGTTCCTTGAATTTAGTTGAGATTGATGGCGAGGTGTTGTGACCCCTGGGTCTTGTTCCCGAACCGCCGAGTGGATTTTGTTCCCGAAGTGAGCTGAGGGTCTTGTTCCCTAATTGAGTTGTGGGTATTTTTCCCGATTGTGGGTCTTGTTCCCAAATTAAGTTGTGGGTCTTGTTCCTAAATTGAATTACAGGTCTTGTTCCCGATTGTGGGTCTTGTTCCCAAATTGAGTTGCGGGTCTTGTTCCCCGATTGTGGGTCTTGTTCCCAAATTGAATTGATGGTCTTGTTCCCGATTGTGGGTCTTATTCCCAAATTGAATTCGGGTTTTGTTCTCGATTGTGGGTCTTGTTCCCAAATTGAATTGCGGGTCTTATTCCCGATTATGGGTATTGTTCCCAAATTTAATTGCGGGTCTTCTTCCCGATTATGGGTCTTGTTCCCAAATTGAGTTGCGAGTCTTGTTCCCGATTGTGGGTCTTGTTCCCAAATTGAATTACGGGTCTTATTCCCGATTGTGGGTCTTGTTCCCAAAATGAGTTGCGAATCTTGTTCCCGATTGTGGGTCTTGTTCCCAAATTGAATTACGGGTCTTGTTCCCAAATTGAATTGCGGGTATTGTTCCCGATTGCGGGTCTTGTTCCCAATTGCGGGTCTTGTTCCCAAATTGAATTACGGGTCTTGTTCCCGAACTGAATTGCAGGTCTTGTTCCCGAACTGTGTGGAGAGTGGACTTTGTTCCCGAGCTGTGTCAATAGTGGGCTTTATTCCAGAAACTGATTGTGGGCTTTGTTCCCGATCTGTGCTGAGAGTGGGCTTTATTCCCGAACTGAACTGATGGTGGGCTTTGTTCCCGAACTGTGCTGAATGTGGGTTTTATTCTCTGGGCTTTGTTCCCGAACTGTGTAGAGAGTGGGCTTTGTTCCATGGGCTTTATTCCCGAACTGTATTGACTGTGGGCTTTGTTCCCGAGCTGTACTAAATGTGGGCTTTATTCTCTGGGCTTTATTCCCTAACTGTGTTGACTGTGGGCTTTGTTCCCGAACTGTACTGGATGTGGGCTTTGTTCCATGGGCTTTATTCCCGAGCTGTGTGGAGAGTGGGCTTTGTTCCCGAGCTGTACTGAATGTGGGCTTTATTCCCGAGCTGTGTAGAAAGTGGGCTTTGTTCCCGAATTGAGCTGACTGTGGCCTGTGTTCCCGAGTTGTGTAGAGAGTGGGCTTTGTTGACGAACTGCGTTGAGAGTGGGCTTTATTCCCTGGGCTTTGTTCCCGAACTGTGTTAAGAGTTGGTTTTGTTCCCGAACTATGTAAATTGTGGGCTTTATTCCCGAACTGTTGATTGTGTGGGCCTCGACCCTGGGATTCATTCCCGAAACTGCTGATAATGTGGGCCTCAACCATGGGATTCATTCCCGAAACTGCTGATAATGTGGGCCTCGATCCTGGGATTCATTCCCGAAACTACTGATAATGTGGGCCTCGACCCTAAGATTCATTCCCGATGCTGCTGATAATGTGGGCCTCGACCCTGGGATTCATTCCCAATACTGCTGATAGTATGGGCCTCAACCCTGGGATTCATTCCCGAAACTGCTGATAATATGGGCCTCGGCCTTGGGATCCATTCCCGAAACTGCTAATCTTTGCCGCTTTTTCCTTTTCTTCAAAACCTGCGAACAAAAAAAAACAAAACATTCGTGTATGTGACGTGTATGCATGTATGCATGGATGTATTTCCTATTCCGATGGGTTAAGCCTTCCTTGTGCTCCTTGGTGCCATTTGCCTACAAATATCTCTGGTCGTCCCCTAGGTCTGCTTATAATTTCCTTATGCTGGTTTTTTTCTTGTGATTGTTCAGTTCTCTTTTGTCTCATGGCTCAAGTTCCCGTTATATCCCTTATTCACGGGGTGGTAGACTGGTCGCCCCCAGTCTTGACTTAGCTTTCTGTTCTTCGCTTCTTGCATTAGGTCAAAGTAGATCATGTGATGTGACGTTCCATACCAATATACTATACTGCCTCTTACGAAATAGTCCCAATAGTTATACATATTGTTGCCCTCAAAGAATGCCCAGTATTGAAACCAGAGAACCTTCAAAACATTCAATACAACTCAAATCCAAGTCTTTGAATAAATGATCTAAGCTAGACTCAAAGTGTGTGTGCAAAGGTTCCTTTGCAGATTCATCCCTAGGTAAGCCAACTCAATGATTTCGTCAAAAAATTTGGATCGATGGGTCAAACCAATCTAGATGTCTCAATTATACCATGTAGTTGCTTTTCTGTGCTCAATGTGATATGGTTTTCTTTTCTCTTTTTTTCTTTTCGTTTTGAACTTTTTTTTTTTCTTTTTTTTTTCTCCTTTTTTTTCAACACACCTACCCTTTAAGGTAGAATTTCTCCTCATGGTGGTCCTAATACTCGCCCATGGGTAGCTACACGCTTATCGATTATAGGTGGTTTAATTCTTTTCTTTAGAGACTTTTCTTTTATTTTCAACCATACCACACATCATAACACAAGCAAATTAGGATAGACATTTAGGCGAACGATCATTTACCGACCTATAATTTCTTCAACTAGTCACTTTGCTAACTACTTAGGTTTTCACTGCTATAACCTATGATTAAGTGCTCACGAGTCTAACCTAGATAAATTACTCAAATCGTCAGATAAAAGTGTATCAAGAGTTTATCGTTTCTAAGATTTCACCCTAAAGCAATCAATTTTATCATCGGACTTATGCCTAACTATTAAGGACTAAAAACAAGCAATTTTTCTTTTCTCTTTTTTTTTTTCTTTCTTTTTTCTTATTTTTTTCTCTTGTTTTTTTTCTTTTATTTTTTCACAATGGTCTTTCTATCATTGCCGTAAATTTTTCTGTTCATTGGTTTCTTTTTGCCCAATATCCATGTTTGCTAAACTCTTCTTGACAAGTCTTCTTTTTTCCTAACCCAACGGATATCTATGATGGCTTTTAAGACATAGGTTAATATGATGCGTGTATGCATGAGATTCATGATATGCGTGCGATGTATGAGATATGATATGCATGTGGTTATCAAAAGCATAAAGGGGCAACTTCTATAGGATATATGACTATGGTTCACATGCGGGTTTGTAGGAGTATGGATAAAGACTCTCGCCGGCGAAGGGTTGCCCACAACTAGGTCTCCCCACTCAAGGGTTCGGACGACCAAGTGAGCGCACCCTTTTTTATACACTAAGGTACGTGCCAACGAATGATGATACATGAATGACTGTCAAATGGATTTCTTATTGAAGATTCCCCATATGGAGGGTGGAGCGAACTCTCTTAAATACCATTGCCTCTTAGGCTCTTATCACCTTGGTGATAGGAATAAACAATAGATCCTCCAAATGAGTCCATCACGGTAAACGTTGAGTAAATGATTATCTAAACGTCTTCACGGCTTTTCCTTTTGGCTATGAAAAGGTAGTGAGTGAAGGAAGACACCAAATCATTACCCAACTCTAATAATGCCTTTGGTTAAACCCATTGGTCCTAACCCACTTGTAGAAACGATTAAATAAAGCAAAAATCACAAACATTACGAGACATTATTTCGGGGCCGATTCTCTATCCCCAGTGGAGTCGCCAGACTGTAGGACACAAAAATTGGTGATGTTGTTCCAGGCTCGCGGCCCGGTCAGGAGTACGGAGTAGCCCGCAGGGGACTAAACCGGAGAATAAAGGAGTCGCCACCCAGTGTGAACTGGGAAATAATTTAAGGCCGCACTCACCCCTCGCAAGGGAAGATCTCAAACTGCTGGGTACGGAATGGTCCCTTACTCATGCCACTTGTAATGAACGGATTTATGCGATAATATAACCAAGTCTACACAACATACATACGCAAGAATAACCTATATCTAAGTTTGCATACAACATATATCTAAGTTTGCATACAACCTATATCTAAGTTTGCATGCATAGAAGTAAGTGAAATAAAGGCAAACACACAATCTCATGAACACATTAAGTAGATAAATATGGAAATATAAATAAACAATAATGGTAAAAGCATAAATATTAAAGAGAGATAACTAAGCATATGATGGGGACATGAATAACTAAGGAGACAAGCATGCATAAAACATGATGAAGGAATCTATCCAGTGTATGCACGTTCGTTTAGCGTTCGTGAACGCGTTCGAATGGTAAATAGAATGCACACGTTCATGTATCGTTTGATAACGCGTTCGAACGGGATCACAAAAATGACATCTATAATCACATAAACACATGCACGAGTGTTTCCCCAAGCGGTATATGGAGTTATATCCCAAGTACAGACCGCACTACCGTCCATTTGGATTCGGCTACGGAATTTACATATGGGTTTCCATCCGATATACCACGAGGGATAGCACAAAATCATTCATCCAACAACAATAACATACATGAACCCAATAATATGCATGTGAAGAAATACTAATAAATAATTGAAAAAGATGAACGAGAGTAAATAAAAGGGTGCCCTCAGGTCTTACCTTTTAAGTCGCCTCTTGGAAGTGCGTTACGCGACCGTCGGAAGGGTTAATGCTCCGAAACTCCTCCGGTTCACTAGTTCAATATTTTCCTTCGTTGCTTCATTGTTTTGGGCTACTGTTTTCTTTGTTTTGGGCTGCTGTTTTTCTATTTTGGAGTGCGGTTTTTTTTTGTGATTTAGGGACTGCTTTGCTTGCAATTTTCGATGGTTAATGGGCTGGTTAGGGTGCAGTTTTGCGGTAATTTAAGGGGTTGTTTTGCTTGTAGTTTTCGGAGGTTGATGGGCTGTGTTAGGCTACTATTTTACGGTAATTTAAGGGGCTGTTTTTTTGAAAGTCGAACGTGAGGTGGTTGAGGTTGGTTGTGTCGATGGGGTTTGTGTGTGCGTGGCCTGTGTGTGGCCGTGTGAAGTGTTAACCATTTGTGAGTTTATGGTATCTTGTTATTTGTGGGAAACTTCAGACGTGTGGCTTTGTGGCAATATTTGAAGGGCGTTACTGCGATCAATAGAGCAAGGGACGTGTGTCTTTGTGGCTGTGCTTTTATGGTCATTAGTGGGCTAGTTTATTTGTTTGTGGCTGCGTCAATGAGTGAAGCCGTGTGTGTGTGAGTTGCCATGAAGGAGCCGAGAGATAGAACTGACAGATTGAAGATTAGGGTTTTTAGTTTTGGTTTAGAGAGAGAGGCCAACATGAAGAGAGAGAGAGAGAGAGAGCTTAGGGTTTTATTTTTTTTTTGTTATTCTTTTGGTTGTGTCGTGAATGAGCTCCCCCCCCCCCCCAAAGTATGGTTTGTGTGTCTTTTTATAAGAGTGGGCTATGGTTGTCCTTGTATGGGTAGGAAACGAAGATTGTGTGATCATGGGGAATATTTAATTAGTCTGTTATAAGGAAATGATTTCTTTAGTTTATGAAAGGGATTTGTTTAATTTAGGAAGGTTATTTGATTTGATTTATTTAATTTAGGCATGTGATTTATTTAAATTAGGAAGGGGATTTATTTAATTTAGGAATGAGATTTGTTTTGATTTTAATTGGATTTGATTTAATTTATTTGATTTGATTAGATTTAATTTAATTTGTGACATGTGTTTTAAATGTTTTAATTATTTTTGGATTGGGCTTGGGCGAAATGGGCTTTGGATGGGTGCGGGGTTTTTTTGGGCCGAGTCTAACAGTTAAAACAGTGACCAATCGAGCATATCCCGAGACTAAGCAAACGAATGAAATCTGGCAAGGTATTGATTTTTGAATTTTCCCTTCCGACGTCTGTTTCCCGCGACTTCCACGACTTAACGGGTAGTGCCTCCATACGAGGCTCATCATTGGGCTTCATGCTAAAATACAGTGTCTACACTACTCCTGACAACGAGCCGTGAAAAAATCTCAACTTATGGAAATCATTAGTTTCCCCACACTGAAGGGTAAATCGCCATATGTGTTCTATTGTAGAAACTTCTCCAGACCCTGTAAACAGAGAAAACTCTAGTATTTTGTAGTTTCTAGGCCACGGATACGCTACATCAATCCAATCTGGATACGGCTTTTGATATCTCGGCCGAATCGGCCTCACCCCTAAACCGAATTGATTTTGAAGAATCTCGGTCATCTGTTCTCTCAACATATCATTTCCATTGAATGGCATCGCAACAGGTGGTGGTTGTGGTCCTCTCACAAATGGGACATGGTCGTGACCTTACCCTTGTGAACCTTGGGGCAACACTACTTCATGTTGTACTATATTTGGCCCTAAGTGTGGGCCATTGCCTCCAGGACTTATTCCCCCTCTAGGTATCGTAGGGGCAGTAATCCCTTGTAGAGGACCATTGCTTGGACCAGCCTCATGACTGCTCGGCGCAGGAGGAGGTGGAGTCCATGGTGGGCTGTCCCCCCGTTCACACATTTGGCCATCAACTCATTCAATGAGCTCATGTGTTTGGCCATATTTTCGTAATGCGGGTTACTAGCCGAAGTGAACTTATCTATGATGTGAGCGTTTTGAAGCCTAACATGTTCGACATTATTCTGGGTGAACTCGCCGAACAAGGCGCGAACTGCGTTAGGGCTTAACTCTCGCATAGTGTCATATCGACTTGCTTCTGCTAGACCCTCGAAATGGCCTACTACAGCTGGAACGTGGGGCTGGTTGGTTTGCTCCAGTCCCTCTTCCTCTGTACTCGAGCCAGTCTGAGTGTTTCTTTTCGGAGGCATTTCCACTTTTTACACCAATTCTCCCACTGTGGTCGCCAAAAACTGTTTGCACAATTTTTCGTCAATGAGCGTGTAAGGTTCAAACCTCCTGAGACAAAGTCCCAGCAAGGGGTGTTCTATTCAGTGAATAAGCCTCCAAGGGGCACAAGCACACAAATTACAATCTATGGATTACAAAGCTATGAAATAAATAAAAATGCTAATAAAGAGTCTTCATTTTGTTCTTTTTTCTTTCTTCTTCCAACACTTGGGCCTTTTATAATGGAGAGCCTTGTCAACCGTTTGGGCGGTTTTGCTTATTTTCTCACGTTTCACGCTGGCACGTAACTGCTGGATCATGCACTCAACTGCTGAGTCGTGTGTGATAACTGCCAGAATGTAGAGAGCTGCTGCTAGATCGTGGGTTAACTGCAATGTGTCTGTTCGCACTCGCGCGATAATCGTCCTGATCGCTTTTCCCTTCGTCATTCTTCGTATGTTTTTCATTTGGTCGTCCTAATTGTTGTTCGTCCTTTGGCACGTCCTTTCTTTTCGCCCCTCATTGACTCATTCGTCCTATGGCGATTTTCTTCACTAACACCATTATTATTGTTGAGGAGTTTGATGACAGTTGTTTAAATAAGAGTCATAATAAATTTTTAATGTTGGTCTTTTATAAAATCGTCATAAATTCTGGGTCTATCTTTATCCAGTTTTGTAATAGTGTGTAAATTATTTGATAAAACACCATCATTCAGTAATGCGTTGCATAATTGGTATGACTTTTGGTAGAAGTAAAATAATTTTTTTAATCTCAAAAACTCTTTTAAAAATATTTAGTGGTGTTTGGTTGCATTTAGAATATAGCTCTTGAGAATTAAAAAAGGTTATTTTATCTCTATTAGTAAAAGTTCGAAATTTGGGAATTTGAAAGTATATGTTGAAAAAACATATTTAAAGAATTAAATTGTTTAGAATATTCTTTTTTAATTTACAACATTATTTCATTTTTTCATAACAGAAACTTAAAAACTTTGAAAAATATCCCAAAATCAACTAGTGTTTTGTCCTTTTTTTTAAAAAAAAAAAAAAAAGAAGAAAGAGATAAGTGTTAATAATTATAAATGAGTTATTTGAGAAATTTTTACGAGACTTTGATAATTTTTGGAGGTCTTATAAAAATTATAGTGGCAACCTCCAAGTTATCTACTAAAGAAGTACGAATGACAAAAATTCCGTCAAGTACTCAGTAAATTAGGGGCGGATGATGAAATAATTTTTTATATCCGTTGGTTGAGCCGATCGAGTACGGGTGTACAGATGACGTGGTGCGTCCGCTCATTAATATTTAGACATATATACATTAAATTTGAATTTAATCAATAATAATAAAGAGAGAATTATTAATTAACACATATCGTATATTCATTAACTGGGTACATTGAATATGTCTCATATAAATTTATGTCAACATGATAATAATAGTTGAAAGCACTTTAATAATCAAATACTAACTACCAAAAATAACTTAAGCGTGTATTTATTTGTTGATGTCATTGTTACTAACTTAAGTATAATTAATGACTGTTTATTTGATAAACCATTATTATTTTTGAGGAGTTTGATGAGGGTTGTTTAAATAAGAGTCATAATGATTATTTGATAAAACACCATCATTCAGTAATGCGTTGCAGCTACTTCCAATTGTAAGTAAGTCCAGCTACTATCTTCACTCCCCGCTAGACTTAGTGCATATTTGGTATGACTTTTGGTAGAAGTAAAATAGTTTTTTTTTAATCTCAAAAACTCTTTTCATCAAAATATTTAATGGTGTTTGGTTGCATTTAGAATATAGGTCTTGAGAATTAAAAATGTTATTTTTTCTCTATTAGTAAAAGTTCAAAATTTGGGAATTTGAAAGTATATGTTGAAAAAACTTATTTAAAGAATTAAATTGTTTAGAATATTCTTTTTTAATCTACAACATTATTTCATTTTTTCATAACAGAAACTTAAAAAATTTTTATTAAAAATTCTATTTTAAAAATCTCTATTTATTAAGCGATACTAAAGAGAACGTTAGATGATATCTTCCCAATGAGAAAATTTACAATACAACGGAGGTACCTCGTCATTCATGTAACAATCCAATCATCTATTGTCAAGCGTGCTAAAATATTAAAAAACAACTAAAAATATGGATATTAAATGATACATGTCATTTACTAATTTGTTGGTGATACCACATCACTCACGTCTCTGTTGCACCAAAGAATTACTCATTTCAAAGAAGCTCTTGATCAATCTAAATACAAAAAACTGCACCAAGCACAACAAAACCTCAAACCAAAGAAAAACATCACAGTAAATTAAATGCATGAGCTAAAGATAAGTAAATGGTAAAGTTTCACCAGGCAGTATATTAATGGAGTGAGTGAGAGACATTAAAGCAAAAAGTAGAACACTCATCGCTACTTCATACTTTTGATATTCAAAGATGATATATGTTTCCATACTTTTGATAAATCACTAAAAATGACTTGTAAGGAGACAAAAGCCAGTAAAAAAACAATGTGTTTTGCACTCTCTTGAGGTAAAATTCCATTCTCAAGTTTGTGAGGAAGCCAATTCTATGATAAATCTAAATATAAACAATATTATTATTTATTTAAAACCTATATAATATAACTGCAACAAAAACCCTAAAAGAATAATAAAACCAAAACAAGAGCCCACAATAGCTTTTTCAAAACTCTCCAATGTTTTTCTGATAAAATAAAATAAGAGAATCCCACAATTACCTGATTAGTGAAATTAGAAACCTTCCATTAAATAAATCAGGGTTTCTCCTCTACATTGTTTGATGTTTCACAGTTATTAATTTTTAAAAAATGGCCTTTAATAGTGGGATCATTACGGGACATTAGAAGTAAGAGTTACTTTCCTTTCAAATAGACCATAATAGTTCCCAAGAGGCGTGACTTGATGGTATAAGGCTCAGAATATCACCTTGAGATCTTGAGTTCAAATTCCGGAAGTGTTTTTCTTGTAAGAACTTGGGATATATAGTCGGGGTTTTACCTGCTCCGTTTAAGTCTGGAAGGGGTGATTTGGCGGTAGAGTTTCCAACGATTTCAAAAATATATATATATAATCCAGAGATTTATATCATCACTGAAATATTTTCCAGGATGAAAAAAATTTCCCTCTTTATTTTTGGTGTTACAGATCTTCAAATTCGATTCATTGGTAACACAAGTTCTTCAAGGAAAAAAAGTACTAACTACCTTCAAATTCTTAAGATGCAAAAATTATAATTGGGGATTTTGATAAAAATACAACATGTCGTGATATTATTGTTGATTCGAAAATATCATAATTTCAGAGAATATATTTCTAATATGAAGATTCTATATATATATATTTTGCTTTATAAAATGGTATGTTGACAGTTGATGAGCGATACTTTTCATTTTGTAAAAATGATTCTTGGTTTTTATTTGATTTTAATATAGGGTTTTTTGTTTATTTGTTACTTCGATACATATTTTGTTATATTAGAAATTTGAAACGCTTTACTTTAAAAACAAAAACAATACCAATAATTTTGCATGGAATTGAAAAATGTATTAGAATATTCAATATTGGACCTTTGTATGAAATATTCTTCACTGCTGGTCCCATGTAAACAATTTGTACTATGTATGTATGTGCAGTTAATAATATCATATTTTCATCCATTTTGCAAATGAAGTTGTGGCTTTGACACACACACATACATTTTCAGACTACAAGTTACAAACCCAGATGATAAGCATGATGAGATTTAAAAATATAGCATGATGAGATTTAAAAATGTGCACAAGTGCTTGGGTGATTTAGTGGTGTAAGGTTTAAGATCTCACTTTGAAGTCCTGTATTCGAATCCAGGAAATGCGTTTCTTGTAAGAGTCTGGGACAGCCGGGGGTTTTACATGCTCCGCTTAAGCCCGTAAGAGGTGGAGGTTTCAAACGATTAAAAAAAAACAATTTATCATGAAGAACTCCATGAAAGTAAACAATGAAATGGCTTGTCACCAGTACCACATACAGGAATAAAACACCATCTTGACTTGAATTTATTCTTTAGCAACTTTTCAAAAACTTATATCCTTCTTCAAAAAGAAAGCTTCGGATGCAAGCACCACTATCAATGTAAAAGTCATCAATAAATTCTTGTAGTTTCCATGAGATTCACCAATTTCTCTTGAAGATGCCCTTCTTGAAATAGAGGAAGCAATATTTTGTAGTATTTAGACACCCATATTAAAATACGAGAAACAAATTCTAGGAACAACACAATATAGAAGAGCTGTTTATATTGTAGAAGATCAAATTCTTAATAACCCATCACCAAAAAACAAAACACTTTTTTTAGTACTACATTTATGAAAAATCAATTAGAAATATAACATTAGGACCATACTAAGGCAACAAAAGTTCAGAAAGCTAAAGCAGAATAAAGTAAATGTAAAGAAACCAGTGTTTTAATTCTCTAATTTATAGGAAAAAAATACTTATTAACAAATAAGTGAAAACACTAGGACCATAACAAGCCTATATATCAAGAACATAACAAAATATACTGAAACTCAAGAACAAAAATATAAAACTAAAAATTGGATTCAATGCTCTTGGACAGAATAAGCTAAGTTGATGAATGAATTCATTGCATCTTTGCAGGCTTCTTTTTAGTCTTGGATGATCCTTAGTTCTTCGACGAATTCTCATATTACTAGGTTCTAAATCAGATTGGAATGGAAAAATTCCATGAGAATGGCTATACTTTAACTTCACATTATCAATAATATTTTCATCCTCAAATTTGTAAAATAATAACTTGTCATAACCACTTACCAAAGCAATTTCAGTGTTATAAAGAGCTTCTGGAGTAACATAACGTTCCACATTTTGAAGAGGTTTAGTACACACTCTATGTTTCTTAATCCATTGCTTTTTACCAAAATAATCTTCCATTACCCAAAATTCAAAGCAATCCTCTTTACTTCTTTCCTGACAAAGTAGGGCAAGTTTCCCTTGATACTTTGCTAGCTTCAAATAGTAGTTTTCTTCTTTGATTACATCAGGCACCGATAACATTGTCCAAGTTTCATCATCTGAATTGAATGTCATAATATTGATTTTAGAAGTAAGCCAATGAAATCCACCGCATGCTGAAATTGCTGGCTTGTAGTTCAATATTTCACCATATGGTAAGTATATATCTTTTAGTTGATTCCATGCCCATCTTTCAGAATCAAAAACCTCACAACGTAGACTATACTCGTTTGCATGCTTTCGATTATTATATCGAAACTGATTAGGTTCTGATAAACGAACAATCTTGTAACGCAATGGATCAGATCTAAGCACCATCATAGCAATTTTTTGAGTGAAGTATCGAGTCTTTGGATTAGGTATTCTTCGCCACTCTTTTGTGCTAGGCTTGCACACATAATATTCATGTATATGATGATATTTAGGAGTGGTGTTCAAGCACAGCAAAAGACCTTGATTTGTAGAGGACAAAACATGAGCACGACCAGGCAAGAAGTTGAGTGACAAATTATTTGGATTGTCCATTGAGCTTGAGACGAATTCTGTAAAATAATTATTTGAAATCAAAGATGTGATCAAAAACCCAGATAAGGTTCTTGTTCTTTCAGAATGAAGATGCATGAAATAAGAGTGGTAAGTGATATTATTCAATTCTTTTGAAACAAGTCTACATCTTCCAAGAGCTTGTAATGACGTCCGAGATAAAATCTCCAAAAGTGAATCTCTTGGAATACTTTGATGTGCCATATATAATCCTTAACAGCTTTGATAGAGATAACGCAAGATTTTTTGCCCTAATATATGAAGAAAGAAATCATGAGAGTGAAAAGCAAGAGCTACGACCCCTTTGAGTAAGAAGTAACACAAGACTTATTGCCCTAACGTATGAAGAAAGAAATCATGAGAGTGAAAAACAAGAGCTATGACCCTTTGCCTCGAATTTTTCTTTTATTTGCTTTCATTTTTCTGATTGAATGTGTTGATATAAATAGAGGGCTTGGCTTTGTCTTGAAGTATTAGGAAAAGCAAATTTACTCGGCTTCATACATAGGACTCACTGTTAGTGACTTGTTGGCAAAGATTAGACATTCTAATTTTGATCTCATTATTGCTCTCTTTATTATTATTTTTAATTTGATTTTTGAAAGAAACCCTTTGATCAATGCCTTTCTTTTTGCACTCTCATTTAATAAAGTAAAATGATTCTTTACTTTCATTAAAGTCAAAAAAATGTAATACACCAATTCAACATCAATTTTGTTTTTTCACTTGTTTTCAGATTTAAAAACGAGAAAAGGCATTTCCAAAAGGATACCAAACAGGGCATAATAATCATTAAAATTTTTAACAGGTGATAAACAATTCAAAATCTAGCTAGAAACTTGTCTTTTAGGAGGGTTGTTTCTGCTTATGCTTTCACTTTACCCCTCATTCATCTCACATACAAATGCCAGGTAAAAGTAAAGCAATGACTCAGAATATACAATCTTGATGAGACCAATACCTAAGTCAAAATAAAGAAAATGCCTCAGCTTCTGCTTCTTGAAGACCATATAATGCCTATACATATTCCAAGAATCATACAATCTTGTTACATGAAATTCCCCAAATGTACCAAAGCAAGCGTCGATCCCTAATAAGATGAGTGCTCTCCTATTCAATAGCCCTAGAGCTATCTATTTAAATGCATATTTGCCAAAAAGCAAATGGCTTTTTCTATATATGTTGATACTAACAAAAATGTACATTAGGCCTTAAACTTGTTGCAATTTAACAAAAAAACTTCAAACATGGTTTCCTCTACATTAGGCCTTAGAATTTGTTTATTAACAATGATAAATGTATTGAATGAGTGTTTGTTTATTAAATTGTGATTATAAATTAAAATTTTAATTTAATTAAATAACTATTGATTGTCTATATGTCTCAAAGTGTTTCCTAATTCTTAAACTACCCTGAGTTCTAGCTACTCATCCAGAAGCACCCTTAGTACTTTGAATTTTAATTACACAATTTTCCTTTATCATAATTTTATTTTCTTAAAAAAAACAAAGAAAGAAAGAGTAGAGATTGATTATTGGACGCCAAATCTGATTGAGAAATGGGATAGGAATCAGCATTAGTATTAAAGCAAAGTTTCACACACCAAATATAGAACCTAATCGAAGTTTGGAATTGCCCCATGAGTCTTGATTTGATTGGATCATGCATGAATATGGAATTGACCAAAATAGCCCTTGACATTTCAACCATGGCTGCTTCTAATGACATGAAGGTACTAATAACTAATTACTTCCTTACTACTGTTTATGGAATGATAATATTTGTTTGTAAATTAGGTTACGAATATAGATGTATTAAAATTTAAAAGTGATCACTAGAGCAATCATTGACTTAGGGGTAAATATTTAATTAAAGAGGCACGACATTTATCATAGATCTAGCTTTAATATTGACTACATCTTTTAGCTTGTAGTGAATAGCCTAGACCAGACCTTTTAAGTTGGAATTAGGAAGCTCATGGATCTGCAGTTCCTCTAGTGGCTCAATTCTATTTAGACTGAAACCCTAATTGGTGCCTATATAAAGGAAACAAAATCAGAATAAAGAAAATTTTTCTCATGAGAAATTAGGTGTTCTTGGTTTTTCTTCTCATGCACTATAATTAGGGTTTACTACGTACCCGCACACAAGAGGGAGACGATTGAGGATGTTGACGCAAAAATCCAGTCAACAAAAAATTTATAAGGAGAAGATAAATTGACAAAAAGATTTACGTGCTTCAACACTTGATCTATGTACACACAATTTATCATTATAAGAAAAATAATTTTTAGTAGGGAAATTTTCCCCGTCAAAAGTTATTTTTTCGGCACTAAATCGATTACTGGCAAAATTGAATATCGCCATTAATTCTCCATTAAAAACGCATCACAAAAGATATTATTGGCGAAATTTTATTTCACCACTAATACCTTGTTTGTTTCATGGTTTCATATAGTATGATATAATTCAAATTATTGTTTGTTTTGACTTTCATGTTCATGGTATAGTTTTTCATTGTAATATCATAGTTTGAAAACCATGAATTTTGGAGAGTTTTTTAAATCATAGATTCAGTGGTTTGCCATGGTTTTATAATTTTGTATTCATAAAATATCCTTAATAAAATTTTAAAATGTCAATATTATATTAATAAATAAAAATAATTAAAAGGTCTTCCCAGACATGTGTAAGGGCATAACTGACTCAATTTCCATAAAACACAGGAAATATTTGAGGTCACTTTAGTCATTTTATCATTTTTTGGAACCATACCATATTATCAAACCAAACAAAAATAGATGATTTAATTATACCATACTATACATTACTAAACAAATAGTGCACTTCATCCAAATAAGGTGTAAAGGTGAAGGTAAACCTACATTTCCCCACTAAAATACATTTTCTGATTTTTTTTTTGATTTCTAACCTCCAATATGATTTTTTTCCCTCAATCTTTTTTTCTTGGTGGATGATTCCTGCCCTACAATCTTTTTTTTTTCTTTAGACGGCTGCCTTCCTATCATATTTTTAGAGGATGGAACCATGATGTCATGGCCTCAATTCTCAAAGCCTTTTGTTTTTCAGAGGAAGGAACTACGTATACTTGTCTCCAAAGTCATTTTTTCCTTTTTGTGTGGGTGTGCTTCCTTTCTTTCTTTCCTTGATTTTCTTGGTGGGTATTCCTGCAATCCTTTTTGTTTGTTCTTCATTCCAATCTCTCACTCTCTCTTTTGCACTCCTTTTTTGTATGTTTCATTCTAATCTTTTTTTTTTTTTTTTGAGTTCCTTAATTCCTTCCCTTAATTTCCTTGGTCCTTTTTGTGTGCTTTATTCCAATCTTTTTTTGTGTGCTTTCTTCCTGTTGGAAAATGCTTATTCATAAGCATTTTGAGGCTCAATTTTAAGCATGGTCCACTTCGTGTTAGTGGTTGTTATTGAATGATTCGGATACTCCTCCGTGAGTACTTCGAAAGGTATATTCATATGCTTAAAATGGTGATTGGGTGAATGAGAAATTGTTGCTCAAAGTTCACCCATTGGTGTTGGAAAATAAAGAAAAGTAAGCTTGTCCCATATGGGAAAGCTATAGAGGGAATATTATGCTTATATATGATTGCTCATATGTAGATGGGTAAGAGTTGTAAGGATAGAGGCTCTCTCTACGTGCGCAGGGGGGGGTGCAAATCAAATCCGAATCAAGCTTGGCTCGTGTGCACCCGCGTGTCCTGCGTACACGAATGCCGGACCAAATTGAGCGGGCCTGGGCCCAGCCAATTTTTGGATGTCTCTTTATTTTTTCCAAGCCTTTTATGTTCCATAACAGTTGAATCAATGACAATTAATCATCTTTGTGGTTACAATTTGAGATTAATGACATTAATCAACTTGATGGTTACAACAAGTGTAAAGCCTCTCATTGATGAGACTCAATTGGCATGTTATTTTCTTTAATATAGTAGTGTTTTCGTTTTTTAACATTACACACATTACACATAAAAGAAAATTGGAATTTAGTAAATCTTTTGAGAGAGTTCAAGCACTTCGGTTGTTCGTTGAAGTCGGATTTGGTGGTGCCCAATTCGTCTATTTTTCCGTTGCATCCTGGGAAACAAACGTCTCGCGTTCTACTGCACCGATCCGTAGGGGACGAATTTGTTTTAAGGAGATTGTTGCCACAAACAAGCCTCGGAATTCTTCCTGTTGCTGATCTGTGCTTTATTGCCTACAACTGTCTTCTATTTTATTTGTATTGTTGATTACTGTATCACTGTTGTTAATTGTACTTTTGTATTCAGTTTACTGTCTGTTCAAAATCCGTTGTAAGAACACAGTAAACAAATAAATTTGTAATAGTCTTAAAAACAATTCGCTCTGTGGATATGGAAAACAGTCCAAACACAGTAGATGTTCTGGCAGCCCCTGTGGTTGGGCAGAATGTTTGTAGCAGCCCCTGTGGCTAGCCAAAGTGCAGTGGCAGCCTCTTCGGCTGGCCAACTTGCTTCAGCCTCTGGGCTTAATATGGCAGCTGCTGTGGCTGGCCAAAGTGTCACTGCCTCTATGGCTAGACAATCTGTTGGACATGTGAGCCATGTCAATCCTGCTGCGGAAAAAACCTAAAAATTCAGTGGACAGAATTTTAAACGGTGGCAACAGAAAATGTTTTTCTACTTGACCACGTTGAACCTAGCAAGGTTTCTAAAGGAAGATGCTCCTGTACCCGCGGAGGGTGAGATTGATATCCAAGTGATCAGTGCGATCGATGCTTGGAAACATTCTGAATTCCTATGTAGGAATTATGTGCTAAATGGGCTGAGTGATTCCTTGTACAGTGTGTATGCCGGGATGAAAACAGCAAAAGGGCTTTGGGAATCTTTAGACCGAAAATATAAAACTGAGGATGCCGGTACTAAGAAATTTGTCGTAGGCCGTTCCTAGATTTTAAGATGGTTGATTCCAAAACTGTGTTAAGTCAAGTACAAGAATTACAAATTATTCTAGCAGAAATTCATGCTGAGGGGATGGTTTTAAGTGAAACCTTCCAAGTAGCCTCGATAATTGAAAAACTACCACCTGGTTGGAAAGATTTTAAGAATTATCTAAAGCATAAGCGAAAGAAATGAGCATTGAAGACTTGGTTCTTAAGCTTAGAATTGAGGAAGATTACAGAGTATCTGACAAGAGGGGATAACTCATGAGGCCAAAGTAAATGTTGTTGAACATGGCCATAAGAACAAGAACCTCAAGAAAAAAGGGTCAAAAATGGGCCCTCAAGGAGGAGTTTCCAAGAAATTCAAATTTCAAGGAAAATGCTTCAATTGTGACAAATGGGTCACAAGTCTTCTGAGTGCAGACTGCCGAAGAAGAAAAAAGAATCAAGAGGCTAATGTGATGGAAAACATGACTCAAGATGTTTCAGACATTAACCTTTCAGCTGTGGTTTCTGAGGTGAATCTGGTGGGTTCTAACCCAAGAGAGTGGTGGATTGACACTGGTGCCACTCGACATGTGTGCTCGGACAAGAGCATGTTTTCTTCATTTGAGCCTACTGGTAATGGGGAAAAATTATACATGGGCAATTCAGCAACATCTGAGATTGAAGGTCAAGGCAAGGTGATTCTAAGATGACCTCTGGGAAAGAGTTGACTTTGAACAATGTTCTGTATGTACCAGAAATACGGAAGAATCTTGTGTCTGGATCACTTCTGAACAAGCATGGATTCCGGATGGTGTTCGAGTCTGATAAAGTAGTTTTAACTAAAAATGAGATGTATGTGGGAAAAGGGTATGTAACTGATGGCTCTTTAAGCTCAATGTAATGGTTGTTAAACCTAAGAATATCAATAAAGCTAGTTCTTCTGCTTATATTGTTGAGTACTCTAATCTATGCATGGTAGATTAGGACATGTTAATTTTAATTCATTACGGAAATTAATTAACATGAACCACATTCCAAATTTTAAAATTGATAACAAACATAAGTGTGATACTTGTGTTGAGGCAAAACTAACTAGATCATCTTTTCATGGTATTGAAAGAAACTCCGAACCTCTTGATCTTATTCATACCGATGTATGTGATTTTAATTCAATACAATCGAGAGGCGGTAATAAAATTTTATTACCTTTATTGATGATTGCACTAGATTTTGCTATGTGTATTTGATGAAAAGCAAGGACGAAGCTATAGAGAAATTTGTTCTCTATAAGAATGAAGTTGAGAATCAACTGAACAAAAGAATTAAGGAGTTGAGAAGTGATCGTGGTGGTGAGTATGTTTTCCTTTTGAATCACTTTGTGAACAAAATGGAATCATACATCAAACCACAGCTCCTTATTCACCTCAATCCAATGGGATTGCAGAACGGAAGAATCGTACCTTGAAAGAGATGATGAACGCTATGTTAATCAGCTCTGGCTTACCTCAGAATATGTGGGGAGAAGCTGTTTTATCAGCTAATTACCTTTAAATAAGGTACCACGGAAAGATGCAGGGAAAACTCCTTATGAGATGTGGAAAGGAAGAGTACCTTCCTACAAATTTCTACGAGTGTGGGGGTGTCTTGCCAAGGTAGTTATTCCTCCACCTAAAAAGGTGAATAGGACCAAAAAACTGTTGATTGTATTTTCATAGGATATGCACATAACAGTAATGCTTATCGATTTCTTGTGCATGAGTCTAATATACCAGATATTCACAGGAATACGATAATGGAGTCGAGGAATGCATCATTTTTCGAATACGTTTTTCCTTGTAAAACTAATTCGAATTCAAATGTACACAAACGGGTACATGAGACTATCATTGAAGATAGTCAGGACCGAGAACAAATAAATGTTCGGAGGATCAACAAGTTGTTGAACTTGAACCAAGACGTAGCAAAAGAGCTAGAACGGAAAAATCATTTGGTCCAGAGATTTTTGACATTTTTGCTAGAAAATGATCCTCAAAGCTATAACGAAGCTGTAAGGTCAGCTGATGGTGCTTTGTGGAAAGATGCCATCAATAGTGAAATTGAATCCATCTTACAAAATCACACCTGGGAGTTAGTGGATCTTCCTCCAGGATGTAAACCTTTAGGATCCAAGTGGATTTTCAAGAAGAAAATGAAGGCAGATGGATCAATTGACAAGTACAAAGCAAGACTTGTAATTAAAGGTTACAGACAACGTGAAGGTCTTGATTACTTTGATACTTATTCTCCTGTAACGAGAATAAATTCCATAAGGATGATAATAGCGATTGCAGCTTTGCGCAATCTTGAGGTACATCAGATGGATGTGAAAACAGCCTTTCTAAATGGAGATTTAGATGAAGAAATTTACATGGAACAACCTGAAGGCTTTATAGCTCCAGGACAAGAAAAGAAAGTCTGTAAGTGTTGGTTAAATCCTTGTATGGATTAAAACAAGCTCCGAAACAGTGGCATAAAAAGTTTGATGACACCATGTTAGCAAATGGTTTCAAAATCAATGAGTGTGATAAATGCATTTATGTCAGAGAGACAGAAGTTGGCTATGTCATTTTATGTCTCTATGTTGATGACATATTGATTGTCGGGAGTAATGTTAAAATGGTGAAATCTACCAAGAATATGCTGAAATCCAAGTTTGACATGAAAGACATGGGTCTAGCAGATGTCATTCTGGGAATAAAGGTCTCGAGAAGTCCTGATGGACTTATTCTTGATCAGTCGCACTATGTGGACAAGATTCTTGGTAAATTCAACAATGATGATTCTGCTGTGGCTAGAACTCCTTTAGATGTGAGTCTACACCTATCGAAGAATAGGGGAGATGGTATATCTCAAGTAGAATACTCTAGAGTGATCGGGAGTTTGATGTATCTATCGAGTTGTACAAGACCTGATATAGCCTGTACAGTAAACAAGCTCAGCAGATATACGAGTAATCCAGGGGTTGATCACTGGAAAGCAATAGTCAGAGTACTTAGGTTACTTACGTTTTACTCGTAATTATGGGTTGCACTATCATAAATATCCAGCTGTAATTGAAGGATACAGTGATGCTAATTGGATATCTGACATGAAAGACTCAAAGTCTACCAGTGGCTATGTGATATCATTGCACTAGTCATGCCGTGCTTCCAGTCAGCGAGATTCAACAAACTAGAGCAATTGCTCATGCAGATATCATGGGATCCTCGATGATAGAGATCTCAATGGAATCAGATTCATTGCATTAGACAAATGTGCTGAAGAAGCAGAATGGCTTCGAAATTTTCTAGAGGATATTCCAAGTTGGCCTAAGCCAGTGCCAGCAATTTGTATTCATTGCGATAGTCAATCTGCAATTGGAAGGGCACATAACAATATGTATAATGGTAAGTCTAGACATTTCGTCGTAGACACAATACCGTTAGACAATTACTCTCTACTGGAGTTATTTCGATTGACTATGTAAAGTCAAAGGATAACATTGCGGATCCGCTAACCAAAGGGTTAAATAGAGAGTTGGTTGTGAAATCATCGAGGGAATGGGACTAAACCCCATTAGATAAATGTTTATTACGAAGGAAAACCCACCCTTGTTGACTGGAGATCCCAAGATCTAGGTTCAATGGGACAACCTACTCGTAAAAGACATAATTGGTTCACTGTGGGGGGTTTACCCTCTAGTCCATTCCTATGGTGAAATGAAATAGTGATGCTCGTATGGATTGAGGTTAAGCAAGGCTTTTAATGATTCTTATGCGTCGGGAATCCGAGCAGAGTATTACGAGATGCTCTTAAATAAGAAATCACCTATGTGAGAGAGAAGTGGGGCCGCTTCAAAGGGAATTGTACGGGGCACATTCTTAGAAACTCTTGCAGAACCAGGTTGATGTTCATGGCCAAAATGAGCATAACAATGAACTCAGATGTGTTAGGTAAAACATCTGTGTGATCTATGTTCTCCATTTACATGAACGGCAGTACAGTTCAATGACATCGCATCCACTGTCAGCCAGTAAATGAGATATATTTTCACAAGGGAAGGTTCAAAGGCTGAGGCCTACCTATCCTATGCAGGTGTTGAACCGTTGAACTCTTTTAGGTCAAAATAAAATGTTTTTATAAAATAATTTTATTCGACGTTTTTCGCCAATTTCATTCATGTGGGGGATTGTTGGAAAATGCTTATTCATAAGCATTTTGAGGCTCAATTTTAAGCATGGTCCACTTCGTGTTAGTGGTTGTTATTGAATGATTCGGATACTCCTCCGTGAGTACTTCGAAATGGTATATTCATATGCTTAAAATGGTGATTGGGTGAATGAGAAATTGTTGCTCAAAGTTCACCCATTGGTGTTGGAAAATAAAGAAAAGTAAGCTTGTCCCATATGGGAAAGCTATAGAGGGAATATTATGCTTATATATGATTGCTCATATGTAGATGGGTAAGAGTTGTAAGGATAGAGGCTCTCTCTACGTGCGCAGGGGGGGGGCAAATCAAATCCGAATCAAGCTTGGCTCGTGTGCACCCGCGTCCTGCGTACACGAATGCCGGACCAAATTGAGCGGGCCTGGCCCAGCCAATTTTTGGATGTCTCTTTATTTTTTCCAAGCCTTTTTATGTTCCATAACAGTTGAATCAATGACAATTAATCATCTTTGTGGTTACAATTTGAGATTAATGACATTAATCAACTTGATGGTTACAACAAGTGTAAAGCCTCTCATTGATGAGACTCAATTGGCATGTTATTTTCTTTAATATAGTAGTGTTTTCGTTTTTTAACATTAGTAAATCTTTTGAGAGAGTTCAAGCACTTCGGTTGTTCGTTGAAGTCGGATTTGGTGGTGCCCAATTCGTCTATTTTTCCGTTGCATCCTGGGAAACAAACGGTCTCGCGTTCTACTGCCACCGATCCGTAGGGGACGAATTTGTTTTAAGGAGATTGTTGCCACAAAAGCCTCGGAATTCTTCCTGTTGCTGATCTGTGCTTTATTGCCTACAACTGTCTTCTATTTTATTTGTATTGTTGATTACTGTATCACTGTTGTTAATTGTACTTTTGTATTCAGTTTACTGTCTGTTCCAAATCCGTTGTAAGAACACAGTAAACAAATAAATTTGTACCACTTCCTTCCCTCCATTTTCTTAGTGGGTATTCCTACGTACTCTTGTTTGTGTCTGCTTCCTTCCAATCTCTTTTTTCTTCCTTCTCTCCTTAATTTTTTTTTGGTGGGTATTCTTAATTATACTTATTTTTGTCTGGGTTTCATTTTCAATCTTTTGTTGGGTCTGTTTCTTTCCATTTTCTTGGTAGGTAATCTTATGCTTCTTTTTGTGTCTACTTCCTTCCTCTTTTTTTTTTTTTTTTTTTTTTTTTTGTGTTTTCTTCCTTCTCTCTATTTTCTTAGTGGATATTTCTACAATCTTTTTTGTGTATACTTCCTTGCAATCTTTTTTTGTGCTTCATTCCTTCGCTCCATTTTCTTTTTTCAGATTTTTTCTTTTTTGGCGGAGATGCTGCTTCTACTGCAATAGTTTGTAATATTGAGTATCTCGCATTGGATTTGTAAGAGATTAAAAGAGAGTTTATGAAATATCAAGAGTTTTATAATTTAAATTATAAAATGAAATATTTGAAGGGAAAATATTTAGTTTGGATTCATAATTAGCTATATATAAATATATGTTTATATGTCAAATTAGACACTTGGGTGTTTATTAAATAATTAATTAATTTTATGAATTAATTATTTATTTTGTTAAACAATATTTTAAATATTTTTTTTATCATGAATCAGTTTAACCGTTAGAATTAAAGATTGCAACATTTGGTATTTAAATTTGTAAATGGACACAAGTGTTGATATTTAAGTCAAAATGTATCTTTCTCAAGTGATTTTTTTATCAAATTATTGGTATGTGATTTATTGGCTTTGTTGTATCTCGTGGGTATGTTGTGTTAACCTAACAGTAAATTGGGAACAATAATTACTCTAAAGAAAATATAATCCACCCGTCAATGTAATTATTTGTTCTTATTTTATTATACAGTGATCCATATCATTATTTTCCCTCATAGCTGCTTACTATATATGTAGAACATATATAATCTCACAATTTTCATTTTCAGCATCTGGCTTAATGAGAATTTGGAGGCAAAATCCCCATCATTAATGCTAGCTTGTGGAAATTGCTATGACCCTTCGACTTTCGGAATTATGTGTTATTGAAAAAACAAATGCCTTAAATTCTTTTCCTCCCTTGCCGAGCAGCTTCCACAAAGTCATCAACAATTTTGAAGTTTTATCATGCCTATCATATTGAGCTTTTTTATATCGATTCCCACAGACACGCCAACTGTTGACGCAAAATTTGATATACGTCCACGAGAGAAAATAGAGTTCAATTTCACTGAAAATAATTATATCCTAACTATTTGAATTAAGTTTCTTTGCTTCCAAATTATTCTGACTGGGCTCCATCTTGTCTTGTCTTTATTATATTTTCTTTATTCTTACCGGTCTTTTTTATGTGATAACTGAGGATATAAAAGAAAAGACTACAAGCGTATTCTATTGATCTCAATGGTGTTAAAAGATATCAAAAAAAGATGGCAGTAAATTCCCTTGGATCCTTAACATGAATTTCTTAGGGGTGGATAAATAAATAATTGAAACTAAAAAAATTGAATTGATCCAAAAAAATCGAATCAAAGTGAAATTTTTTATCTAAAAAAATGTAATTGATCGATATTTTAATTAAAAAATCCAATTGAATCGAATTGGAATATTTTTTTAACTAAAAAAACCGTTATTGAAGCTAATTAATTGAATAGTTAAACTTTTTAAAATTTTTAAAATATAATCATATTATGTTGTTATTTTATAATTATATTGTGTATATTATTTAATTTATTAGTGTTTAATGATGATCAATTTCATGAAATATTTATATTTTTTTGCTTTGATTATTATTCTTTTTATTTTCCTACATGATGATTTATCTTATGAAAATTTTTTATTGGTGTTGTTAGTTGTGATGGTTATAAGAGTTACATTATTAAAAAATTTAAGTAAAATTTAGATTTAGTGAATGTTTTTAATTTTTTATTTTTTCATTGTTATTATTAAAAAAATTGAAAAAAAAATAAATTATATCAAATCGAACCAAAAATTAAAAATAATTACAATTTTTTAATTAAAAAACTGTCCAATTACTTTTTTATATAAGAAAAACTGAATTAATTATAATTAAAAAAACTTTTGTATAATTATACCGAACCAGATCGAACCCAACTGTTCCCTCCCCTAAAATTTACTTAATTAATTCTCTAACTATACGCGTATATAAAATAACAGAAAAAAGATCCTAAGCTTCAACTTTTACTATGAAAAACGTAGTTTTGAAAACCTAATTTATCCACACATGCCAACTAGTCTTTGTTGCGTCCATTTCCTTTGGTAGGGAAATTTTGATCATTTCTTACCCTTGTTTTTTCGGGAGGCTATTTCTAAGATTTGACCAAATGAATAGTAAATTAATACTTGACTTATCTTAGACATTATCTATATATTTCTCTTCTTAATAATAAATCATTTGAAATTAGTCAAAACATGTGGGGGAACAAAAGAAGTTAAGCCGTTTCATTAATGTTTACTGAAGTACAATATTAAAAGCCGAAACTTCCGCAACAAGACACCACGAACAAAGTGAAACCCTAACAAGAGTCTAATAATGACCGTAGATTGTTTACGTCATAATGAGTCAGAAAAATATAGTGAGAGTGTCACATTGTATAAGTGGAATTAGTTGCAACTTATGAAGTGTTGACTTAGGGAGTTGCAAAGTGACTTAATATATTAGAAATTTTTGTATTAATATTATGTTGACAGTTGTCTGCAGAGTACTATGGATTAGATCCTTCAATACTTGATAATTCAGTAGTTAAAGCGCAATATTATTATCGCATATGAGATTGTCGATGTATGACTTAGGTTCTACACATTAAGATGTGTACAATACCATGGATTTATAATAGAGCAAATGAGAGAAATTGTCGGGGTTGGTGCTCTGAGCGCCAATCCATATCATATTTATGACTGATTCATGAATACGAACAATCATTTTTTCATAATATTACTTATTTATGATAGCACCCATTGTCTTTTATATACCTGATCAATCTAATTTAGATTAGATTGAACTTAAATGAGGTTTAGTGATGTATATATTAGATAAAAACCCGAGAATATATATTGTAGTGGACAATTACAACGAAATTTGTAATTTATATTGGGAGGTGTCACTACTAGAGGTATACTCTGAAATAAAGTTCTTAGTCGAGATTTGTTGACCATAGTAGGTTAGTAAAATCCATTGAGACCAGTACATGTCCTATATCGAGACTTGCTCTGATGGTTTATCCTAATAAATCATGAATCCCAGGAGACTGGTATAGATATATAGGTGTTTATTTGATAAACACTAAACGACTCATCGAATAATTCTTAATAGATGGCATACCAACATCAATAGAAAGCTTCCCGAGTTGATTGTATATTTAGTCCTTTGAGTTGAGATGCCACCGTGGAGGTATGAGTTACTCTCATTTTGACACCAGACCTCTGGCTGTTTGTTGGGTGTGGACCGATACTCATGATATCATGTGATGTATCCAGCGAGGATCTGTCTATCCCGCGTAAGGGATTTAGGTATCCACTCCATGATCCTTTGAATCTTTGTTCAATTGTGTACTTCGAGAATTTATCTAGAGAATCATGAATATGTTGCGACACAGACATATATATATATATATATGAATTGTACATAGTGGAGATTTGACATTTTCATAGTCTCTGGTACAGTTCGGAAACTTAAAATAGAGGGACTATATGATATACGTAGACTTATATGGTTCAGCACGGTTATCTGTGGTCGTCATAATTCTTGAGTAGGCAAATTATGAACAGAGAATGTATTCTGTGATAAATATATATATATGAATCTAGAGAGTCTCACTAATAAAGTATACTCGTAGAGCACTATCGCAATTAATTACGAATAATTTGATTATTCATAACATTACACATACCAGGGTATTTCTGTAACTAATGTGTATTTATATAAGATACATAAATTGATTAGATGTACACTAGAATTTTCACATATGTATTTTTGTTAATTAGAATTAATTAATTATTTGATAAATAATTAATTTTGACATTATTTGGGGGAATTAACATGTGTTTGACACATGTATTCCTTTTAATATTAATTAATTAAAAAATTAATTAATTAATTAATTAATGAAGCTTATAAGATAAGCTTTTACATGGCTAAATTTGGCCACACATATGTATCAATTTTTTTTAAAACATTTTAGCCAAGTATTATGGATGGCCAAAATAATCAAGATACCCCTCTCTTATTTAAGCCTAATTCAATCCACTTTGAAAGATGAGAAAAACAGGCTTGGCCATTTTAGCTCATGATGGAAACTTTTAAAATAAGGTTTAGGGTATTCTAAAAATTCACTAAATTGAGAGAAATTAGGTTGGTACAATTAGGGCATTGGATCAACAAATCTACAAGATTAAGAGGTAATCTTTAATTTGTTGAATTTTATAGAAATTATTTCTATTTTCTCCAATTGTTTATATATGTTACTTGAGCCACTCCTTGAGCCAAATTAAGATGTTGGATATCAAATTATCATTCTAAAGTTATTTGAGCCACTTCTTGGTGATGAGAATTGTTATTGAGTTGCTTTATGTTGGTGGACTCTCAATTGGTGAGTATTGAATTTGGATTTGCATGAATTTGAATTAATTAGGGATTAATTATGAAATTAATTAAATTGTGGCTTGATTTGTGAAATTTAGGCGTTCGTGGATGAAATAAGATATGTGATAATGTGTATTTCAGAATTGTTCCGAAAATATTTTAAGAATTTTCCTCAAAAAACTACATTAGGAGCAAAATCGTAATTTAGTGAAATCAAAGTTTTTTGGTCATTGCTACAATATTCAGAGTATTGTAACAATGTGTATAATATGTAGGAAAAACCCACCTTAAGGCCCATGTACTCTTAATGTTTTTTACATTACACCTCTGTACTAAATTTTCTACATATTGCACCCATGTATTCTTAATGTTTTTTACATTGCACCCATGTTCTAAATTTTCTACACATTGCACCCCTGCACTCTCAAAAAATTGACATTCCACCCTTATTTTAACGGCAAGTTAATAGAGTTGAGAAATATTCTGACATCACCCACCCTTATTTCGGATTGGACCAAGCAAATTTTTTTACTTTGAAGTTATGCTAGGGCGCATAACTATATGTTAGGGCGCATAAATATTCTGCTCCTTCTGATACATTAAAAAATCCAACTAATTTATTGTAAAAATTAGATCAAAACTACGATCTTGAAGTGTTATTAATGAACAACAAAAAACAAACAAAGATGAAATCATCGAGCAGCTAAAATACAACAAACAACCAAAACTTCATATTATCAAATCAAAACATCATATAACAGAGACAAAAACAACACATCAAAATAAGACAAGATCAAAAATACACAGATCAACAAACATCAAAAGAAACAACAAAATGATGGAGATCCAATGAATCATAACAAAATTTAACCTGATTAGAGAGAGATGAAGAGGTACCTGAAAGAAGAAGATCTCTATGTGTGTGAAAGTGATTATGGATTATGGAAAACAAAAATATATAGACGAGCTGGCAATAATGATACTGGGAAAATGGTGGAATGTCAATTTTTTGATTCATGATTCTTCTCAATTAACAGAGCGTGTATTACACGCTAATGGATTCTGTGAAATAAGGGTGGAATGTCAATTTTTTGAGAGTGCAGAGGTGCAATGTGTAGAAAATTTAGTACAGGGGTGCAATGTAAAAAACATTGAGAGTACAGGGGTGCAATGTGTAGAAAATTTAGTACAGGGGTGCAATGTAAAAAATATTGAGAGTACAGGGGCCTCAAGGTGGGTTTTTCCTAATATGTATTACAACTTATTTGTTTACTGTGTTCTTACAACCGACTTTGAACAACCAGTAAATTGAAGACAAAAGATACAATAAAACAACAGTGATACAATTAACAACAGTACAAAAATAAAACAGAAGACAATCGCAGACAGTGAATTGAGAATCAGTCACAGTGGTATAGCACGAATCAGCGACAGGAACAGTTAAGGCACAAAAGAATTCCGAGGCTTGTTGAAGTGGGCAACAATCTCCTTAAAACAAATTCGCCCCCTACCGAAGGTGCAGTAGAACATGAGACGCTTGTTTCCCAGGATGCAACGAAAACAAACAAGTATGGGCACCACCAATCTTGTTTCCAACGAACCACAAAATGTTTGGAACTCTCCCAAAGAAATTCGAGTTTAATTTTTTTCTCTTGTGTGTTCTGTGTGTAACACAAAAACGAAAACACTTCCCTATTAAAAGAAATTAACATGCCAATTATCTCTCATCAATGATAGGCTTTCACTTGTTGTAACCATCAAACTAATTAAATTAGCTGTTATGGAAATTCAAAAGGTTTGGAAAAAATAAAGAGACATCCAAAAATTGGCTGGGCCGGGCCCGCACATTTTGGTCCGGCATTCGTGTACGCAGGACACGCGGATGCACACGAGCCAAGCTTGATTCAGATTTGATTTGCACCCCCCCCCCCCCGCGCACGTAGAGAGAGCCTCTATCCTTATAACTCTTACCCATCTACATATGAGCAATCATATATAAGCATAATTTTCCCTCTATAGCTTTCCCATATGGGACAAGCTCAATTCTCCTTATTTTCCAACACCATTGGGTGAAATTTGAGTAACAATTTCTCATTCACCCAAGCACCATTTTAAGCATATGAATATACTATTTCGAACTACTCACGGAGGAGTATCTGAATCATTCAATAACAACCGCTATCACGAAGTGGATCATGCTTAAAATTGTGCATCAAAATGCTTACTCATAAGCATTTTCCAACAATATGTAGGAATATTTTTGGAATTTGCGGAATTATTCCGGCAGTGTTTTGGGAATTTTCAGCACTATGGGCAAAACGATAATTGATTGAAATTACCACATTTAGCCACTACTACGGTACTTAGGTTACTGACTTACATTAATAGTGGACTGATTTGGTATCGCTCCTGATATGGTTGTCTGGTTATTTTGGTCAGTCGGTTCGGTGATCCGATAAGCGGATAACTTGCACTATAAGAAAAGACGAAATTAGCGACGAATTAGTCCGTTTCACTTTTTAGAAACGGACTAGCGACAAAATTGAAATGGATTAGAGCATTAGCTACGAAATTTAACGACGGGATAAAATTCCGTAACTGATAGTGGCGGGAATAAAATCGCGGGATAGAAAGCGACGAAAGAGCGATGGATTATAGAATTCTTCTCTATTTTTAGCGACAAAATTCATATTCCGTCTCTAAAGAGAGACGTAACTGAGACGGATTGTAATTCTGTCGCTATCTAGCGACGAAAATTTAATTATGTTGCTATATTGCGACGTAATATAATTATGTCGCTACATTTAGCGACGGAATTACAATCCGTCGCTACATTTAGCGACGGAATATTCGTTCTGTCGCTACAGTTAACGACATAATTAAATTTTCGTCGCTAATTCTACAGAAATAAATCAGATTTTCTTTCGCTTTACCTAGTTGTACACCCAATCCCTACAGAAATAAATCAAATTTCTCTCACACTCTCTCTCGTGCTATTGTTGATCTTAGTCTCACGCTCGCTCCTCGCCCCTCAAATTTTTCCCTCAAAAAATAAATGATTAATTGGCTATTGAAATCCGCCGATTAAGACTTTCCTTTTTTTTTTTTTCGAAAAAAATCCTTGAAACCCTAGCTTCGTCTGCGATCTCTCAACTTTTCACTTCACTCGGTAATTTTATCAATTCCTGCTCATTTTATAGATTAGCTTGTTTCTTCTTGTGCACGACATGTTATTTTCGTCCTAGTAAAGTTAAAGATTGTGAAATGGATATAATTTTTTCCCAGAAGGATGGTCTGAGTTTGCTCTAATTGATAAAATGGGGAAATAGGTTAAAATTATTGATAAGCTCTTCTATGAGTTCTTCAATTGTCAATGGAAGTCGAGTAATTTGGTATTCCAGCAATCTAGTTGTCATTCAGGCCTGAAATGGAATATATTGGGGGCAACCATGTACTTTGCCCCTTTGGGGTGTGATCGACCTTGCGAATCTGTTATCTGCTTCATTTTTGTCTCTTGATAAACGATAGTGCTCTCGTTACTGTAACTGTGTGTAAGTTTGTTTGTTTGATGAGTAAATTTGAGTACTAAAATTGTTGATTCTTATGAGTTTTTAGGGTTTGCGTGAGATTTTCTTGATTAAATTAGCTTCGTGCAGCATAAGTTTAAATGCTGTAAATATATGTATCAATCAAAGCACTTGTTGAATGTAATTCTCTGTTTGGTGAGAAAACGGAAGAGGAATGATAAAATTTGGCTAATGATTCATGTTTAAGATTGTATCAAGTGATTTTGATTCCAAATCTAGGAAAAACATAGAAGAGGAATTTGAATAGATGTATTTGTGAAGATTACTAGTTTCCTCGGTGAATATTTTCCGAAGAGTTGATACTCTATAGTTTCGCTACCTTGTTATTGCTAGGATTAGCAAAATCTTGGGTCAGGTTTTGCCATCCTTAGTTAATTCTAAATAATGTTAATTATCTGTGAACCACCAAATAACCAATTCTGACTGCGTTAATAAAAAAGTGGCTAGTTGATAAAAAAATATAGATGTACTATAATCTCATTGTCATAAAATCTTAGAATCTATTGTCTTGTGGATAATTTCCCTTTTTATCAAGTTATAGATTAGGTGGTATGTTTTTGTAAATTAACTCTCAACTTCGGACAATTTGGTAAAGTAAAAAACAGGAGGGTGATTAGATTAGATTGCAAAAACAATAATAATGAAAAATAGTATATAACAAGACATGTTGAGGTTGGGCATTAGAAGACAGAAAGAGGAAGAAGGCCAAGAAGGAACTTTATTTCAAGAGAAATATAAGTTATTTATAACGTCTCGAATGTACTTTATTAAACTTTATTTCAAATTACTAGGACCCAATTCTGTGTATATGCCATCAAGAGTTTCAGAACTTATTACCCATAATTGATAGTTCTTGTTTGACCAATTTTTCTTTTTTTAGATACTATTTATAAGATCCAATGTTGAGTCATGTGTTTCATAGCTTTAATTTTATGCATTTTAGTCATTCAAATAAATAGACTGTAGCTTGGTCTCTCACTTTCTCGTAGGTCGCATCTCGCAGCTCGCCAGCCCAACCACTATCCGCAGTCGCCTCATCAAGCATCAAGTACTTGTGGTTTTTCTTGAATTCTGTTATATTTTGGTTGTTTTAATTATAGCAGTCCAGTAAAGACTTGAGCATTTACTTAGATGTGTGAAAATTGATTTAATTTAATTTTCATATAAGTTAATAAGTATTTTAAGTGATTAGTTCAAACCTCAAGGTAGAATTTGCTTGATAGGATCCAAAATTAAACTGAAAATTAAGGTTTGTAATCAATATATGGTTGTATGGTAATTGGTGAAGGCAGTAGAATAATACACGTCCTCATTTATGTTGAATAAGCAGTTGAGTTTAATGAACTATATCATAATTTTTACCAATAAAGTCACCATTTATATTTTCATCAATTGCCAACATCACATACAATCGTAGTGAAAGATAAGATGAGATCAGATTGGTAGTGGATCAATGCTAGGTTAAAAGATGGGTATCTGACGAATGAGTTTATTGCGGGTATTGAGGAGTTTATCCAGTTAGCAGAAAGTCATCATACATTTATGGACGGAATGAAAATTAAGTGTCCATGTAACCAACGTAGGTGTCAAAATCGAAGTTTTTATGACCCTGATATTATGAGACTTCATCTTGCAAAATATAGATTTGCACCAAACTATTATATATGGTATAAACATGGGGAGACTGAACAATGATATATCTTGGAACATGATATTAGTCAAAGTCCAGAAGTCGAGTATACCCAAGTGAACAACGCAATTCAAGAAATGGTATTGGATGCTGCAGGACCTACTTTCAATCAAAATGATAGTGAAGAGACTCCAAATACAGTGACACGAAAACTTTATGACATGCTTAGAGCATCAGAGCATGAGATTTGGCATGGAAACCCTTACAGGCATTCACAATTATTGGCGGTGGCTAGACTCCTGAATTTGAAGGCGGAACACAATTTTTTAGAAAGGTGTTACGACCATATTTGTCAATTTATTCATGAAATGATTCCAAAGGATAATGTAATGACTGATAACTTTTATAGCACAAAGAAGTTAATTGAAGGCTTGGGTCTACCGGTAGAAAAAATTCATTGTTGTAATAATGGTTGCATGATATATTGGAGTGATGATATTGACCTAACAAGTTGCAAGTTTTGTAACCACCCTCAGTATAAGAAGCAGAGACGAGGATCAGCAAAGTAAAAAATAAATATTCCTTACAAGAAAATGTATTATTTTCAACTTACACCTCGTTTGCAGAGATTGTATGCATCTAATGCCACTCCTAAGGACATGAGGTGGCATGTCGAGCATGATAATGAAGAGGGTGGTGTCATGAGGCATTGCTCAGACTCCCCAGCTTGGAAACATTTTAATAAGATGTATCCATCTTTTGCAGTTGAAACTCGAAATGTTAGACTGAGTCTTTACACTGATGGATTTCAACCATTTAGACAAACGAGGCAACAGTACTCTTAATGGCTAGTGATAGTGACGCCATACAATTTTCCACCATGGATGTGCATGAAAGATGAAGAGCAACGAAAGAGAAATGAAGAGATACACCGCCGACTAGAGGAATAGCAACGAAAGAGAAATGAAGAGGTGTTTGATCTCAAACAGAAGATGGCAGATATGGAGTGGTATTTTCAGATGATGAGAGACTTGAGTTCACAACCTTCCTCTTCAGGTCCACCTGATCCTCCGACTAATTGTGAGCAGAGAGATAAGGAGAATTAACTTATATGTATTTATTTTATGTTGTACTTTTTTACACATAACATTTATGTAAATAAATTTTTATTTTACTATTTGTTGTTTTTTTTATAATTTGAGTATTAATATATTTATTTTATAATTTTACTATAATATTGTTTAAAATAAATTTAATTTCTTTAAGAATTTAAAAAAAAATTATAATTTTATTAAAAAAATCAGTAATTCATTTGTTACTATTTAGCGACGGAATTTTCTGTCGCTATATAGAGACGGAATGTTTCGTCTCTAAATAGTGATAGATAATTCTGTCGCTATATAGGGACGGAACTTTCCGTGTCTATATAGGACAGAATTTTCCGTCGAATATTCTGTCTCTATTTCGTCTCTATATAGAGACGAAACGGCGACGGAAATATTTATCCGTCTCTAGATTGGCGACAGAATTTTCCGTTTCTAATTAGAGACGGAATAAATTCCGTCGCAAAATTTAGCGATGGATTAATATTTCCGTCGCTATATTTTTTACGACCAAGATAATAGGGACGGAATTTTTCCGTCTCTGTTCCGTCTCTAATAGACTTGAGTGACGAATTAGAGACGGATATTTCCGTCGCTATTTCCCAGTTTTTTGTAGTGATGTAACAGTGGAAAGTATTTTCAGAAATTTTGTCACAAGTCTATATGTGTGATCACACTTTAATATTTGATATTAATGTTTGATATGGGTGAAATAGGTATAATTAGAGGTATTTAACACCGATTAATTTATCTAAATTAAAAAATATATATAAAAGGTAATTTCACCCGCCGATGTGTTTCCGTAGTTTTTGCCCCAACAACAAACCCTAATGAGCTAGATAGCAAAAACAACAAACAACAAATAAAATCCCAATTCTGCTATTTCAATTTCAAAAGATCAAGATTTGGTACCCCCGTTAAAATCTATAGGTTCAGAATATCCTTTTCTACTAATAAACTGCATCAAAACTGTTGGTTAAATGCCCTAGATCCAATATGTATAAATATGTAATTTTATATTATTGCATCGATTAATAAAATTTAACAATTATAAGTATTGTCCATAAGTAATTTTGACTACTTGTAAAATAAAAGTCCTTAGAATGATGTTTAAAGGAATTAAAGTATGTTTAATTTATGAAATCCAGTCATTCTAAAATGTTCTTGATCGTAGGATTATCAACACTGGACATTGATATATCCAGTTTAGATCGGCATATGTTATATCTGCTTCCTTATCGAAGGAAGGTAGCTAATCTCATAAGCTACTAGTGAAGGTGTTCACTTATTCTAACATATGGATGCTTGTTGGAGAACAAATACATCGAACTGAGATCTCCATGGTATCTTGTATGTGGATCATATATGCTTTGATATTATACCTCCGTAGTCCATAGCGAGATCACATATAGGGTAATGATTGAGCAATATGAAAAGCGTACGAAGATAGTGAGTGATCAATAAAGGATTCACTGCTCTGGATAACATAGAGTCGATATCCCAAGAGACGCGATTTGACATAAGTGATAATATAAGTCCATGGCCATGGCGAGTTTTGAAAGGAGTTTCAAAAACTCTCTATATATATATATATTATCAGCTTAAGTCAATGTTCTAATAGCCATGATTTAATAGAGTACACATTTTCCATACTCTAGAATCGTTGGCGGGATATGTATGAGGCGAAAAGATTGAATTATACGGTAATCGTATACATAATAGGTTTCACTAAAGTTAGTATTCTTTCTTATTTGGGGGTCATGATGCATTGCTAGATGCCGCTCTTGATCTATGGAAATTAGTTTCTTAATTAAAGAGTTGATTGAGGAAAATTAATTAGATTAATTTATCGAGACTTATGAAGTCTATAATGATCTCCATTGCCAACATAAGAAAGAACTTAATGGGTCACACACTTTAAGTATTGAGGAGTTAATGATAAATTATGTATATTTAAGTTTTAAGACTTAAATGTTAAGTTCTTAAATTTTGGGGCAAATTTGTAATTTAGAAATTATGGATAAAAATGGAATTCCGAAAATTTTAGGATCAAGGTGCAAATTTGAAAATTAGGGGGCTGTTTCATAATTTCCAAAAGCGCAGGGGTCATTTTATAATTTCCAAATGTATAAGGGCTGAAATGTAATTTAACAAAGTATTTGTATTAAATTATAATTTCAGATTTATAGTCTTCTAATTTGATTAGAATTGATAAATTTTATTTAATTAATTAATTAAATAAAATATGATAATGGTTGTTTATTTATGATGGATTAAAATTCCTATTTTAATAGGATTAAATCTTATCCTATTAATTCTAATTTGATTGGAATTAAAACAACTAATATCAAAAGGCTATAAAATAACCCATTGACATTAACGTGTGTAACGACAAAAAATTTGAAGCAAAAATTTTGCAAATAAAAATTTGCCTTACACATTAAAAAGAAAAGGAATTAAGGAAAATTTGAATTTTCTTTAACCAAATTTTCTTTTAATCCCATATTCTATAAACCCTAAAACAAGTCTCTTTTGTTAAGCTAGCACCAAAGAAAATACACTTACATAATATTGGATTTGTGAAATCTAAAATCCTTAACTCTCTGTTTTGTGTGGCTACCATTAGAGGCCAAACGTGTGGGTGGTTCTGAAGAAATTTACGAGGTTCGCATAAAGGTTTAAGGTACGGTTTTATTTATGTTTCATAAATATATATGTTGACGGGTGATTTTCGTCCCAGGGGTAGTTTCGGTATAACTCTCCCGAGACAATCCTCCTTCATCATTGAGTTTGTTTGGTTATGGGAGACCAAAAGTAAATGTAGCAAAAGGCAAAAATGAACACAAGATCGACAAAAAGAGTTTACGTGGTTCGGCAGAGCGAGTCCAGCCTACGTCCACGGGCACAAAGTAGGGTGTTGCTTTTTTATTACCAAACCGAGCTCGGTCGACCTGTTCTCTGGAAGGTCTTAAAGAAACCGAGTTGTTTGTTCTCCTTAATAGTGTTCTTACAAGTAATGTTTAATCAAAATTTCTTTCGATCCTTACAAATGAGATCTCCTTCCCCTTATATACTAACGAATATACAACATTGTTCATATTTTGTAATGAAAGTGGGAGCACTACTTGTAAAAAGTAAATAGAAAAAATAGCTCGGTTTCTTTCGACCCATCTTGAAAATAGGTCGGCCGAGCTCGGTTTGGAAATAAAAGCAACCCCCCACTTTGTGCCTGTGGACATAGGTTGGACTCGCTCCGCCGAACCACGTTAAACTCTCTTTGTCGATCTTGTGTTCATTTCGTCTTTTTGCTATATTTGCTTTTGGTCTCCCATAACCAAATAAATTCAAGGTTGAAGGAGGATCATCTCGGGAGAGTTATTTTGAAACTGCCACTGGGACGAAAATCACCCGTCAACAATATATTATCATGAAGCATGAAAAATTAATTATGACTTTGGATTGGAAATTTATATTTGAAATTGAAAATTTTTTAATTTTCCACCTCATATCGTATGCTAGATTTTCAACAAAAACGTATCTTCTTCATTAGCCACATTGTTGTTTTGTTCACATTGCGGTATTTCATGTCCTCCATTAGTAAGCAAAAGATTTTGCAGCATTGAAAAATTATTTTGCCCAGGCATTAATATTAATACTTGAGAGCTTGTAGCTTGCATTTCTTGAAGCATAGACAACTGACAACTTTCTCCGAACTTGTTAGAGCTGTTGGGCTAACAAGTTTCTTGAATTGAGAACTTTCTTGAAGCATAGGCAACAACATGTCCATCATCCTTTTTTTTTTTTTTTGATTTTACCATGCTTCTTATTCTTATACATTTGGCAAAGAACCCAATTGTCCAGCTACATAAAAATTAAAAAGAATTAGGAAAAAAATATGATAAAATTTTCAACCTAGAAAGCTTGGTGAATAGAGAGAGAAACAAATCTTAAAAGAGGAAAAAAGTTAAATAAGACTAACCAAATAGTTCCATTGGGCTCGACTTGTATATATTTGTTGTGATTCTCTGATCACTCTAGAGTGTGTTTGAAGGAAAAATCGAAACTTTCTATTATTACAGGAATAGATTACAAGTGTTTACACTTTACAAAAAAACCTTCACTCACTAACACTCTACCAAGCTTCTACACTTGAAGCTTGCTGATTTGGGATGCTTTGAGCATACAACCAAGTTCCCTATTTATAGCAAAATACATACTTAAATTTGTCAACAAAGCAATAGTAATCCACCTAAAGTTAACTTGTAATTTTCCATCATTTTCAAAGTTGCACCTAAATTTCCTTGGATGTTTTCTCCATTTTTTCAATCACCACCTAATGTGGTTTGGCTTGGTGCATAAATGGTAGAAGTTGGCAGCTGGATACATTACAATTCTCCCTCTTCAGTAGCATCTGAAACGATCTTCATCTGACAGCTATCCTGGCTATATTTATGCACAGCTCTAGCTTGTCCCGATTGACCACCTTTGTTGACATATCGGTTGTGTCTCTGCACATCACACTTCACTGCGTCTCTGTATAATATTCTTCCTTTGTGTCTCTTCACAATATTCTTATGTTGTGTCTCTTCACAATATTCTTATGTTGTGTCTCTGCACAACACACTTCTGCTATGTCTCTGCATAATATACTTCACTGTGTCTCTGCACAACACACTTCTGCTATGTCTCTGCATAATACACTTCACTGCAGAAATCTTCTGTTGTATCTCTACATAGTTCTGCTGCCATGTTTCTTCACCCATTTACTCCTCAGTGCCTCCTTGCCTTGTGGGAAAATCTACAGCTCCCCCTCATCAGTAAGCAGAATATATTCGGATCTCGGATATCTGATTGATGGAATCCTGCCTCGTTCAGATCTTCTTCTCTGGGGTCCACTGATTTCAGGATCCTGTCATCATCTAAAACTATGGATGATCTTGTAGCATCTAGTGGAGCGGGTTGCGGCTCCCTATGCTCAACACTCTATTCTGTAATCTCCGATGGAACAGGCTGTGTCTCACTCTGCTCAACATCCTCATCTGCCTCCTCTGGTTCTGCTTCTAGAATTTCATCGTGCACCTTATATGTGGTCAATTGTGCTGGTGTTGGGTCTGGATTTCTGTCGGCACTGAAATTGGAAGACATCTTGGGCTTTTCAATGTCTTTAATTTTTCGGTCTTCAAGAAACTCTACATCATGACTTCTGATGACCATCTTTTTCTTCGGATCCCATAGTATGTATCCAAATTCTTCATCTCTATAGCCTAGGAATATACATGGAGTTGTCCTTATATTGAGCTTTTGTCCGAGCTCATTGGATACATGTGCAATGGCTAAACAGCTGAATGCTCTAAGGTGAGAGTAGAATGGATTCTTACCAGACCATGCTTTCTCCGAAATTTCATAATTCAACGGTACAGATGGTGATCTATTGATCAAGTAGCATGCGGTATGGACAGCTTCTCCCCATAATGGCTTTGACAGAGCCAAACTGATCATGCTTATGAATTTCTCCATAATGGTGCGGTTCAATTTTTCAGTTACATCATTATGTTGTGAGGTGCGTGGAACAGTCCTCTCATGTCGATTGTTGTGTCTCCTACAGTAGGCATCAAATTTTCTGGAACTGTACTCGCCTCCACCGTCTGTGCGAAGGCACTCAGCTTCTTCTTTGTTTCACGTTCTACCATAGCATGGAACAACTTGAACTAATCTAGGTCATAATCCTTTGTTTTCATAAAATACACTCATACCTTCCGAGAAGCATCATCAATGAAAGTTAGAAAGTACATGTTACCGCCTAGTGAATCAATCTCAAAGAGACCAGAAACATCGGAGTGCACCAGACTGAGCAACTTTGATCTTCTCATAGAAAAGAATTTAAACGAGACTCTGTGTTGCTTACCAAACAAGTAGTGGTTGCAATGACCTAGTGCAGTATCATTGGTAAGCTCCTTCTTGGTCAGGGTAGACCACCTCCTTTTACTGATGTGACTGAGTCTCTGGTTTCACAGATTTTGAGAAGCTATTTTTTCAGCTACATTGAAGCTGTCTGCACAAATTTTCATATGAGTCTTGTATAGTATGCCGCAAGCATGTCCTCGAACGACAACCATGACATATTTTGTCATTCTCCATGTGCCATTTCTTAAGGGATTGTCATAGTCATGTTTGTCAAGGGCTATCCCCGAGAGTATATTCAGTCGAAGTTCTGGAACATGCAAGACATCATTCAATGTTAATATACACCCAACTTTTATCCGCAACTGAATACCACATATTCCTACTATCCTAGTGTGGGGGTTGGTGCTCAGAGCGCCAATCGGGGCCGTATTTATGTCTGATTCATGAATACGAACATCCATTTATTCCATAATATTACTTATTTATGGTTGCACCTCTTGTTCTTATATACATATTCGATCTGATTACGATTAGATTGAAACTAAATATGGTTTAGTGATATGTATATATTAGACAAAGGCCCGATAATATATAATGCAGTACACAGTTACAAAGTTAGTTTGTAATTGACATTGGGAAGTGCCACTGCTATATGATTATTATCAAACATAGTTCCTGGTCAAGATTTGCTAACACGGGTCGGTTAGTCAAATCCGTTGAGACCATTACATGTCGTATATCGAGACTTGGTCCGATGGTTTATCCCAATGAACCATGAGTCTATGGAGACTCGTATAGACGTGTAGGTGTTTATAGTGGATAAACACTGAACGGCTCACTGAATATTCTTAATGGATGGTACACCAACGTCAATAAGAATCTTCTCGGGTTGAGTAGCATAGTGGTCCTTCGACTTGAGACACCACTGTGGATGTATGAGACATCCTCCACACTTAGATGGAAGTCACGTCACCGATCTATTTAGATCAGACCTCCGCCTGTTCGTTGGGTGTGGATCGATCCTCAGGATATCCTGTGTGTGTCAAGATAGGATCCGTCAGTTCTGTGTACAGAGCATAGGTAGTCCATATATAATTAGCAATCTGTTAAATCTGTGGCCACAGTATACATCGGAAGTAAGTTCCGAGTGTTATTTAAAGATTGTTAATTGATACGTCGACGAGATAATACCTATAGAGATTTGACGTTTACATCTATATCTCTGGGATTATCTGGATACCTGTGACGGAGGATTATACGTATGCAATGACCTCGACCTGTATGATTCAGCTAGTTTATCCGTGATCGTCATAATCTACGGGTGGATAGATTATGCACATGAAATTTGATTTCATGACGGATATACCTGAATCTAGAGAGTCTCAATAATGAAACATACTCGTAAAGCACTAGAGCAACATTTATGAATAATGATGATTATTTATAAATCGTTTAATCGTTAAACGAAAAATACATGCGAACGGGCCGAACTGTCATTTCCTAATTAATGTGTATTTGTATTTAATATATGATATTATTAAATACACATTAATAAATAGTCAAATAAAGGTATTTGACATATATCATTAATATATGTATTTGAGATATTTAAAGTAAATATAATACATATATTTGATATATTTGTATTTAATTAATTATTTAATTATTTAATTGTTAAATGATTAATATAATTAAAATATAAATATACCACCAAATGATAAAGTTAGGAAATGATTATAAGTTGCAATTGTTGACTTATACATTAAAGGAAAAGGTTGTCAAATTGATTTTGACTTCTTAAGATTTGTTCAAAATGTTTGAAAAATAAAAATATCTTTTTCCTTTATTTCTTCATAATTTCGGCCATACACTTAAAATATAAGAGATATATTTTTCTTAGTTGCATTTGTTGACTTAATTAAATATCTTTAAAGCTGTTTTTAGATATTTATGTCAAGTTGATCAAATGAAAATCAAATGAAGATGAAATTAATAGTCTTGTTTATTTTAAGGCCAAATTCGGCCAAGCACAAAAATAAATAAGTATATATTGTTTTTCATTTCATTTTGTATCTAACCTAATACACTTTAAAGAAAACTCCATTAATGGAAACAAAGAAGCTTGTGAGAAAGAAAGAAGAAACCAAAGAAAGCTTGGATTTTTAGTAGTTTTTCCAACTTACTATTAGAAAGGAAAATTCCTTAGGATCTAGGCTTTAACATATGATGTTCTTAGGTTATTTCTTTCTTTATTCTTTGTGTTTTTGATGATGGAAGTTTTGATGAAAGTGTAGAGCATGTGATGAAGGAAGCTTATGGCTATTGTAGTAATAAGTGTTCTTTTGTGGTTTTGGAAACCTTTTTGCTAATATAGAGTTGTTTACCCACTCTTAGATGACCTAGATTTGATCTTGAGTTGTTTCATTGTGTTGAGACTTTGATTGGATGGAAGAAAGATGATTGAAGTGTTGGATTTAACCAATTTGGTCTAATTTGTCCAATTTGAGGAAATTGAAAAATTAGGGTTCATGACCAATTCCAAATTTGGGGATTTTCATATATGTTGTGTATTTGGATGTGTATATGATGCATATAAAGTTTCATGTTCATTGGATTACATCTTGATGTGTTTTGATGCATGAAATGACAAAATGCACAAGTTGCCTACCTTTGGGAGGCATTCGGCCAAATGATGAATTTTGGGCATTTGTGTTGCTTTTGGTGTTTTGAACATGCTAAGTTCATCTTAGAAATGATTTAGAATCATTCAAAATTGATTAGATCAATTTCGGACTAAAATGGACAAAATACCAAGTGTAAGGGCAATTCGGTAAATTCACTTAATATGATTTATTGAATTTTATTTCATAATTTGATTATTGGATAATTAAATAAATATGTTTATTTAATTAATCCGAGAAAAGTTTTGAAATCGGAAGATATTGATCTTCCGCCGCTTCCGCTGCGTTATCGGATTAAGCCCCTAAAACCCGAACAAAATGGTATCAGAGCGAGTCTGATTCTAGGCCTCCATAAATGATTAGCTTGTTTTGTTCAATGTTTAATCATGTTTTCTTGAGTTTATACATGCATGTTATAATCTAATTTGATTAGATTTAGGGTGTATGACACTTAATGGAATATCCCCGCTTAATAAGGTTTTAAAGTAACTAGTATTTGGAATACTTGTTTTTTGGTCCGTCTTGTCAATACGGTTTATAAATATCTTTTCGTTGACTACATCTGAGACCGTGCCTCTGCTGTGAGGGTGTAGCTGATAGAAATTTATTTATGCCCAATGTATATTAGATAATAGATAAATTCAAGCTAAAGCGGAATCCTGAACGTGCCCTAGCTGTGAGGGTTACGCAAGTAACTTGAGTTATCATTGACAAGTTTAACCTTGGTACGTCTCCTTGTGGGCCTGCCTTCGCAGCGACAATGAGAAACGACCAGGACCAGAACCTCGGAGTCACTAGTGAGTGATTGACAATGAGTTGTCTACCTGTGAATATACGTAGGCGAGACCGTGCCTCTGTTGTGAGTCGAAATATATTCATGGGGTCCTCTTCCCATTATAGAATTCGATTTAATTATTGAATTCTCGTTTTTCCGTTGGGGATTACGGTATTACGTAAAAATAGTGGGAGGCACTGCTAAGTTTAAAATATTCCATAACTTAGGCAGTGTATGTTATTATGGAAATTGCCGCTTGTTGTTTTCCTTATTCTATAGTAGATAGAAATAAACTTTTATTTACTGCACACATATTTTGATATGTTATCTTACTAGACTCTTGGTTGCAGTTATTCTAGAATAGGTTCTAGATACTAATAGACTAGGATATTATTAGATTAGTCTAAACCATCGGGAACTGTTGTTCCGATTTTCTTGAAAAATAAAGGTGGTTAATGACTTAGTTTCTAAGTCATGATAGATAATCTAGATAGATATCCCCTTTAGGATATAATACTTTAGAGACAATAGTTTCTTATGCAGTAAGAATTGACTTGAATTAGTTCATGTCTCGAGATTATTGACTGGCATTTAGAAAGCCCTATTAGGTATTTGTTTATCTAGTAATGACGTTTTGTAAGCTTTAATTACCTTTAGAGGTAAGTGTCTGACACAATTTGCTAATCAGTTATTTACAATTGTTGTGAATAGTTGAATGCAAATAGTAAAGCTAAAGAAAGGAGATGCATATATTTGTGTATAGAAAATATCGATTTTCACAATACTACAACTATAGGTATTGGATACCAGATCTCCCGTCTACTTATTTGAAATATTGGTAACGATTGTTTTGTATTTGATATCGGAACTTGCGACTATTGGATAGTTACTTGTTTTATAAACAATTGTTACATATTTTATAATAACTAGTAGTGTCATTGACGTACAGATAAAACATTAAGAAAAATTATTCGGTAAAGTAAATAATTTAGAACGGTGCTTTATGAATTTAATCACTTAAGTATTGGATGCTCAATCTTATGGTAAAGGATGGTTTGATACTAGATCACACCACACATCCTTGTCCATTTAATGAATATGTATTCAGGAAAGTGATTAAGATCTCGTTTAACCAATGATTGTCATTGGACCACCAATTTATTAAACTGATACATTGGATGTATGTAGTTTAATAAATAATAATTACTTAAGGTAGTTTTCTTTATTTCGTAACTTAGTTGATGAATTGTCATGACTTACTTAGTGTTTCTGAAGGAACACATATTGAAAGTCTTGAAAGTATCAAGAACTTTCAATATATCTGATGAAACGAAGATTGAACATTTTTGACTTGTTCAAATATATTCAATCTAAAGTATTTTGAAAACTTGATCCTTAAAATTCATTACATATCTTTGAACTGTTCAAAGATCTTTGATACGATCAAACATTTGAATTTAAAGCAATTAGTTCTAAGGTTATACAGTGAATATGATTCATATTCAATATTATTCTTCCACGATTCCATTTTAATGGAATTGAGTAGTGGGAGCAATCGAATCTTATATGATTTGATTCGTCTGATATTGAATGTTACCGAATTAGTTTCAATACTCTTGGGGTTATGCTTCAGTAACACTAATTCATCTCTTTAATTAATGTTCCATTAATTTCTACAGTTACATATATGATATGTATATGTAGAAAATCCGAATCTTGAAAAGTTTAAGATTTGAATGTTTCTTTTATATAATAGTTATATAATGGAAATTACTTAAACCTCGGAGGTATAAGTAAAAATTTATCATTTTTTCTATTTAATAAAATATTGTATTCTATTTAATAGAATATCTTTCATACGATCCTAAGTAATAAAATTGTTTTATTACTTGGTGTGTAACATCTGATGTTAATTATTGTAGAAAAAGATTTGACTTATTGAAGTCAAATGTGAGAATGATAAATTATAATTGGAACTATGTAATTAATAAGATGAAACAACCCTTATACATCTTCCGTACAAGTCCAATAGGATAACAAAATCATTCACGAGTATTTGATACTTAATGGTTCCGTTGTTTTCTTACTGAAGAAAATTATCCTATAACTTATAATGGAAGCGATATTTGATATCGATTTTGGAAGTTCACCATTGAACCATAGATCTAAGATTGTTCATAGCTTACTACGATCAAGTTTTGAACTTGATTAAGCTTTCATTATGAATCAGTTCATGATATGTGCTAATTGTTTGCGCAGCGAAAGCATTGTGAGCTTATTAAAGTTTGACCTTTACAGTATGACAGTGAGAAAAGTTATACTCAACAATCTATTGTAGATTTGAGAGAAAACTTACCTCTAGTCACACTAAATGAACAATTAAAGATATATTGGTTAATGTTGATAATAAACTGTATATTTTAGCTAAAGAATGCAAAGTGGCGTTTTTGGATGACTTATTCAGATAAGAGATCAGTTGTGACTTCTTTGTTTGAAGAGTTCATTCTGGAATGGCCCTAGAGTTTGTGTCTGCTGAGATCGCAGTTTAGTTTAGTGTGCTAGCTTACAGAGCCTATTGTAGACTCGGATAAGTCTTCCAGAAATATGTGTTCTCTATTTTTGGTATCGTCAGATTGTCTGATCTTGTCAAAGTATATAGTAGAAAACATATGTGATAAAAAGGTTAGTGGGAGCGTACAATTACTTTCTAGTTTATATATCCTAACAACATTATCATTATTATAGTAATAATGAGATGTTTGTTAGGTAAAAGATTTACCTAAGTCTTCTTTACTCCGTGAAAGCAGTGGGAGTAGTCTCTGTTATATTTGATATAAAGTTTTATATATGATATGAAACTTGGAGACTTGTGAGATACTCCTATTAGTCGTACATTAGATATGATCTAATGAAGGACATAACAAGGCTATCTGTATGACAGTTAGTATAACTGTTCGACAGTTATTGTGTGTCTTATACATAGTATTCATCTTTCGTAAAGGATGATTCCTTTTTCGAAAGAGATATTGATTAGAATGTATAAACAATATTATGTATCATTTGATGATGACATAGTGAATACTTTATTATTGCGATTATCAAGTCGATTTAATCGTAATTGTTACGAGTTATTTTGACATCTTATAGACCAAATGATGATCTTGAAACACGTTCTTTGTGATCTTTGAGATATTAAGAACGAGTTTCTAATTCATGGAGAATACAGTCTGCAACCATTAGGGTCATATTAGTTTTGAGACTAATTATGACGTTAGACAGTCTACGTCATAAAGAGTCACAAAAAGATGCAGTGGGAGTGTCACGAAGGATTCTACTATTTAGTGGAATCAAATGCAACTTTTGAAGTATTGACTTATGAAGTTGCATATGACCTTTTAAATTAGAAGTTTTTTGAATTGTTATTGTGCTTGCGGTTGTCCACATAGTATTTTGGATTTGATCCCTAAATACTTGGACAACTCAGTAGCTATAGCACAATACTGATGTAGCATCCATTTCATATTAATGTATAATTTAGATTCTACAAAATATGAATGATGTTGACTATGGGAAACGATGGAGTTTGTTTGACAAACTCAATATGTCATAGCGGACATGTTTTTGTTGCCTACCTCTTAAGTACTGGGTGAGCTTTTGAGGACATGTGCATACGATGCACATTGAGACGTGTATATATACTGTGGATTGGCACTAGAGCAAGTGGGAGAAATTGTTGGGGTTGGTGCTCAGAGCGCCAATCCGGGCCGTATTTATGTCTGATTCATGAATACGAACATCCCTTTATTCCATAATATTACTTATTTATGGTTGCACCTCTTGTTCTTATATACGTATTCGATCTGATTACGATTAGATTGAAACTAAATATGGTTTAGTGATATGTATATATAGACAAAGGCCCGATAATATATAATGCAGTACACAGTTACAAAGTTAGTTTGTAATTGACATTGGGAAGTGTCACTGCTATATGATTATTATCAAACATAGTTCCTGGTCAAGATTTGCTAACACGGGTCGGTTAGTCAAATCCGTTGAGACCAGTACATGTCGTATATCGAGACTTGGTCCGATGGTTTATCCCAATGAACCATGAGTCTATGGAGACTCGTATAGACGTGTAGGTGTTTATAGTGGATAAACACTGAACGGCTCACCGAAGATTCTTAATGGATGGTACACCAACGTCAATAAGAATCTTCTCGGGTTGAGTAGCATAGTGGTCCTTCGACTTGAGACACCACTGTGGATGTATGAGACATCCTCCACACTTAGATGGCAGTCACGTCACCGATCTATTTAGATCAGACCTCCGCCTGTTCGTTGGGTGTGGACGATCCTCAGGATATCCTCTGTGTGTCAAGATAGGATCCGTCAGTTCTGTGTACAGAGCATAGGTAGTCCATATATAATTAGCAGTCTGTTAAATCTGTGGCCACAGTATACATCGAAAGTAAGTTCCGAGTGTTATTTAAAGATTGTTAATTGATACATCGACGAGATAATACCTATAGAGATTTGACGTTTACATCTATATCTCTGGGATTATCTGGATACCTGTGACGGAGAGATTATACGTATGCAATGACCTCGACCTGTATGATTCAGCTAGTTTATCCGTGATCGTTATAATCTACGGGTGGATAGATTATGCACATGAAATTTGATTTCGTGACGGATATACCTGAATCTAGAGAGTCTCAATAATGAAACATACTCGTAGAGCACTAGAGCAACATTTATGAATAATGATGATTATTTATAAATCGTTTAATCGTTAAACGAAAAATACATGCGAACGGGCCGAACCGTCATTTCCTAATTATGTGTATTTGTATTTAATATATGATATTATTAAATACACATTAATAAATAGTCAAATAAAGGTATTTGACATATATCATAATATATGTATTTGAGATATTAAAGTAAATATAATACATATATTTGATATATTTGTATTTAATTAATATTTAATTATTTAATTGTTAAATGATTAATATAATTAAAATATAAATATACCACCAAATGATAAAGTTAGGAAATGATTATTAGTTGCAATTGTTGACTTATACATTAAAGGAAAAGGTTGTCAAATTGATTTTGACTTCTTAAGATATTGTTCAAAATTGTTTGAAAAATAAAAATTTTTTTTCCTTTATTTCTTCATAATTTCGGCCATACACTTAAAATATAAAGAGATTTATTTTCTTAGTTGCATTGTTGACTTAATTAAATATCTTTAAAGTTGTTTTTAGATATTTATGTCAAGTTGATCAAAGTAAAATGAAATGAAGATGAAATTAATAGTTTGTTTATTTTAAGCCAATTCGGCCAAGCACAAAAATAAATAAGTATATATTGTTTTTCATTTCATTTTGTATCTAACCTAATACACTTTAAAGAAAACTCCATTAATGGAAACAAAGGAAGCTTGTGAGAAAGAAAGAAGAAACCAAAGAAAGCTTGATTTTTAGTAAGTTTTTCCAACTTACTATTAGAAAGGAAAATATTCCTTAGGATCTAGGCTTTAACATATGATGTTCTTAGGTTATTTCTTTCTTTATTCTTTGTAATTTTTGATGATGGAAGTTTTGATGAAAGTGTAGAGCATGTGTGATGAAGGAAGCTTATGGCTATTGTAGTAATAAGTGTTCTTTTGTGGTTTTGGAAACCTTTTGCTAATCTAGAGTTGTTTGACCCACTCTTAGATGACCTAGATTTGATCTTGAGTTGTTTCATTGTGTTGAGACTTTGATTGGATGGAAGAAAGATGATTGAAGTGTTGGATTTAACCAATTTGGTCTAATTTGTCCAATTTGAGGAAATTGAAAAAATTAGGGTTCATGACCAATTCCAAATTTGGGGATTTCATATATGTTGTGTATTTGGATGTGTATATGATGCATATAAAGTTTCATGTTCATTGGATTACATCTTGATGTGTTTTGATGCATGAAATGACAAAATGCACAAGTTGCCTACCTTTGGAGGCATTCGGCCAAATGATGAATTTGGGCATTGTGTTGCTTTTAGTGTTTGATGTTTTGAACATGCTAAGTTCATCTTAGAAATGATTTAGAATCATTCAAAATTGATTAGATCAATTTCGGACTAAAATGGACAAAATACCAAGTGTAAGGGCAATTCGGTAAATTCACTTAAATATGATTTATTGAATTTTATTTCATAATTTGATTATTGGATAATTAAATAAATATGTTTATTTAATTAATCCGAGAAAAAGTTTTGAAATCGGAAGATATGATCTTCCGCCGCTTCCGCTGCGTTATCGGATTAAGCCCCTAAAACCCCTACACCTAGAGAACTGATATTTCCTATCTTCACTTAGCCAAAGTCTCATGCTTTGTATGTTGTGAATAAATCTATGTGATGAGTGACGTGGTAGGATGATGCAGTATCTACCACCCACTCAATATCTTTGGTTGCGTTGTGGAGGCATGTTTCTTCCTGCATGTAGCATATAGCTACATCAGCTTGGACAAAAACTAGTGTTTCTCATTCGTTATTCTTTGGCTGGTGATTCCCTTGACCTTGCTATCGTTTCAGTTTCCGACAATTCTTCTTTAAGTGGCCTTCTATGCCACAATGGTATCACTTATAGGTAGGATTCTTTCCATCTGAAGATCTACCTCTGGTTGTGCTTTTGCCTCCCCCACTTTCTCTTCCTCGATGTCTTCCTTGAGTCTCTGTGACGAAGGCTTCTGTCTGTTCTGAGCCAACATTTTCTCTTGGACTCTACATTCGATAAAGCATCTTTTTACCATAGGCACGGTAAGTTTGCCTCTTGGAGTCGAATTGCTGAGAGTAACCACCAATGTCTCACAGCTATTAGGAAGATAACTAAGTAGTAGGAGGGCTTGTACTTCATCTCCCAACTACATGTTGTTGGACAATTATGACTCATAACACCACTATTTGTAAAAGACATTATGTTTTTGTACAAATTAACTATGTGACAAAAAGAAATTGCTATTTTATCATTATTGTAATTGGATTACTTGGATATATATAATGATAAAATTCCATATGGTTAAATCGGATTAATAAGATATGAGACAATATTAATCCAAGAACGGCTAAATCATTAAATATCCCTAGTCGTAATATTATCGAGATTGGACATCGATAATGCATAATAGACTAGTATTACACTTGTGCGCGTTATGGAAGCTTAACGACATAGTTCTCATATATTTAGGTATTGGATACTTATGCAAGTGTGATAAGAGGCTTTCTTAGCCGTTGGATCGGGAACAGCTTTGCTCTGGATAGACCCACTCGGAATCCCATTGGTAGTATGACTATGTGTCTATGAGAATCCGAATCAGGATATGTGTATGTGATATTTAACCTGAGACTTGCATCGCTATTGCTTGCGACAATCAGTTTACTTTGGTATTGGTCGTCTGGAACTTTAACAGGTTCTGTGTACGCCTCTGCTGGGTTTACTGAGAATCGTAGTGTATTGGATGTGATGTCAAGATGGGAGTATCACTTCAGTCATATGGAGATGATGGTCACACATGATACGGTATTAGTACTCTTAAATGCTGCAGTTATCAGGATAATATGACTAGGTCATGATTATCTGATTACAGAGACTAGTTACGCAGGATCCGATATATGCTTCGTACGGGGCAGAAACAGAGCCAGCCCTAGGCCTAGCATGTGATATCCGATACTAAATCGTATTATGCATTACATTATATTACTACGCCTGATACAGATTATATTCCTCGGAGGATATTTCTGGAGAATTGGGTAGGCACGGTGCTTTGCTAGAAGCCAACCATGTCTTGTAAATCGATGAGAACATGGTTCGGGGTACACACGTGTTCGGATAGTCCGATGACCGTATTTACTGCCAACATATCCAGGAATCTCTTGGGTCGCTTCTCAAAGATTCACCAATGACATTTGACTCGAATAGAATTAATCTGGGATTAATTATGAGAGAGAGAAAATTAATCTAGGATTAATTGCGGCAAAATTTATCTGTGATTAAATTCATCTAGAGAGATAACACACGGAATTAAAATTGGATTTTTCTATTTAATTTATTTATTTGGGCTAAAATAATATATCGGATATATTAATTGAAATTAGATTTCAATACGGAATTAAAATTGGATTTTTAATTTAAGTGAACGAATTAATTTGGAATTAATTTGTAAGCGATTATCATAATAATTTTGTGAGGCATAATTATTTAATTAAATTGGATTTAATTATTTAGCGACGGAAAATTCATTTAATCGGATTAAACGAACCCGGGCCCAAAGTCTAGTTGTGTGAGCCAACTTAAATTTGGAATTTAAAGTGGTGGGACCCACAACTTACATCACTTTTCAAATTATGATGGAAGTAGTTGGCAAAAGTAATTGGATTATTTAATACACACAACAACCAAAACACAAGACTATTCATCTTCATATTTTCCTCTCAATGCTGAAATGCTTTCTCTTTGGAGGAGAAAATTTGGCTTCAATTTTCTTAAAAAGCTAGCACTTTGAGAGTTGAACAAGGTGATAGGGAAACTCACCCAAGAGTTTTACAACAAATTTAAAAGCTTGGAGCTTCATCCTTGCAAGAAATTTTTGAAATTCTCAACCGATCAATGTAAGTTTTTCCGCAACTTTTACTTGATAATTCACACACAAATCATGTTTAGAGATCTTGTGGCATGTGTAGGACACTAACACATATATACTACAGACAGCTGATTCACCAGGATCTGGAACTCATTGGCATCTTCTGCAACGGAAGTTCCACTCTGTAGCTTCAAATTCACCAACAACCTCATTAACATGGCTTTATTCTGAGCTGTCTTAGCCTGGATTTGCCTTCCAGTTTTATCCATATTTCATAAGCATATGTATCATGTTCTACGTGGTGGAAGACATTGTAGCCGATCCACTATCTAATCTGATCCAGAGTTCTGTTGTGTGAGTTTATTCGAGTCACTCTTCTTTGACAAAATCTGGTCTCACTCCCTTCACCCCGATCATATTGAATAGATCGTTACATTGCAAATAATCTATCATCCGAGGCCTCTAGAGGGAGTAATTAGTTGTAGTCAGCTTGATAATTGCACCAGAAGATGAATCTTCTATTTCCATTTTAAGTTTTAAATTTTAAAATGAAAATAGGATAAAATTAGGGCTGAATTTCACAAATCGGAGGGCACTGTTGCGTCTGAACAGTCAAAAATGGTGGATTAGACACTTCGTTGTCCAAATCTAACACATGGGCTGATTAAAATATCTAAAACTTATGGGACAAAATTATAAATTTCAAAGATTCGGGGGATTAAATGAATTTACCAGGTTGCTGATGTGGCAGCTGATGACGCAAAGTGGGACCAGATGCTGATGTGGCAGTTGACGTGGCAGCTGACTGGCACTTTTGCTGACGTGGTTGATGATTGTGTGATGACGTGGCTATTGACTCTGGCTGGTGTGGCATTGACGTGTGCTGCCATGGCGCTGACGGGGCAGAATACATGATCAAATTTGTCAACAAAGCAATATTAATCCACCTAAAATTAATTTGTAATATTCCACCATTTTCAAAGTTGCACCTAAAGTTCCTTGGATGTTTTCTCCATTTTTCAATCACCACCTAAAGTGGTTTGGCTTAATGCAGAAATGATAGAAGGTGGCAGCTGGATACATTACAATATTTTCTTCCTTATTCTTTGTTGTTGAGAGGCAAAGGCTTGTTAAAAACTTTGTTCTTCAAGTAATAAATCACCAGCTCTTCACTTGTTGGCACAAATCGATAACCTGGTGGAAATGAATCCAAATATTATTCGTTGTCCACATGATCATCTTCTTCTACCAACTCAACCATAACTCGTTCATCCTATCTGTCTAACTAATAGATAAGGTAAAATATATGTATGTGCAATTTGCATTTATCATTTATGTTACAAGCTCTGCGGCCTGAGGGTCTACTTGTCAATACTAAAAAATATACATTTAATAAAAGAAAAATTAATTATTTTATATTTATAATTTTATTAATCTTCTTAATTTAGCATATTTATGGAATAATAAATAAATTTATGTTTTATATATTTTTATTATAATTTTTATTTATTGTGTAGGTAAAATAATATTTCGGATGTTCAACGGAAAAATGGATATGAAATCTGAATTTCAGGACTCGGAAACCCAAAAGAACATGATAGTTAGATTCAAATTGAAATTGGAAAACATTCACCGTGTTTTTAATTGACAACAAAATAAGCTTATGATGTATTTAACTACACATGTATTTTATATAAATATATAAAAAAAAAATAAAAAAAGACAAAAAAAATATATTCACAAATGGCCAATCTACCCCATTTGTGAAAACATTTCCTTATCATAATTGCGAAAGTAGACAAGTAGGCAAATGAGTTTTGGTAAATTTTTCCATTTGTAATTAATTGCATGTAATTTGATGCAATTTGCATTCAATATTTGTGAAGGAAGGTGCTCGACACTTTAGAAGACAGAACTCTCCATGCTTTCTCTCTGAGAATTTTGTAGAGAGTCTCAACTCTTTGTGTTTTATTCTTCGCTCTTTCTTGTAATTTCATTTTGTTCTATTAATAAAATTATGTAGTTTTATTCAAGTCATGAGTGTTGGCTTTTGGCGCGAGCGCAGCGGAAGCTCGCGGTTCGGGTGAAATCATAATTTTAAAACTTTTTAAATTACCAAATAAATTATTCAATATCTAATATGAATAATTCATTCATATTTCACCTAAAACATATTTATTCGATATCAAATAACGACATAAATAGTTAAGAAACATCACAAAACTTTTACGAAAATATTTTTCCGTAAAATGACATAAAACACGTTTTTGACCGAACCGACCACCCAATGCACATGAGGACTGCCCATGTCAGCCCCAATAGTACTAGGGAAATTCATGGGCTACCAGAATAATGACTAATTCAATGTTTGGGCAGTCGTCACTCGGTTGGCTCAAAAGTCACCCGGTAACACCGTTTTTGCATATTTCAACTCTGAAACAGTTTCTGGCAATTGTTCCAACACCCAAAACACATCCAATATATTTATATGACATAATTTTCATCACCATTAAAACAGTTTTTCCAGATCTGATCCAGAAGTCAAAAATATCAATTTTTCATGCTTTAATCCAATTTTCTCAACATTAATCAAATTAATCACAACACCAATCCAAGCCACCACCAATGAAGTACCCAAGAACAATTCTAGGCATTACAAGAGTGGTCATAACACTCTAGAATGGTAACTTATCATCAAATGATCAAATCGAACAAATATTACAATAATATCATTCAAATCTACTTTACACATGCACCAAGCCTTCAATTCCATCCTCCAAATAAAAAAGCCACAATTTCTAAGAAGTAAATAAACCGTAGAATCATTCTAGTAATTCAAGAACAAAAAACTAATTTCTATACTTAAGAATATTAAAGATTACCTACTAATCTTCAACTTTCTTTAAGATTTTTCCTTGAATTCTTCACTTTCTTCTTTGTTAAATCATCAAGCATAATTTGGGAGCTATTTGGAGGAGGGTTTCGGCCATAGGTAAGGCCACAAAAGAAAAAAAATTCCATTTAAAATACTTGTAATTGCCGACTTGTAGCGGCAATTTGGTCAATTTGACTATTTTAATCTAATTAATAATAATAAGCTAATTTGACGAATCAAATTTGTACACTTAAAGCTTAATAAAATAATGCCACTTGTAGCCAATAATAATTAAACATATTGCATAACATTTATGTAATATGGATATTATTTAATTATTCAAATATTTAACATTTAAATATCTAAAATATAATTAATTTAATTATTATTATATATGTATTTTTATTTACATTAAATAACAAATACATATATTAATGACATGTGTCAATGTCTCATTTGACAATTGATTAATATGTATCAAATACAAATAAACATTAATTATTAATTGACAAAAACCCCTAAAGCATGTGTGGTCGTTTAACCGTTGAAACGATTCGAATTCACTCATTTAATTCAGTGTAGTATTATGAATAATTTGTATTATTCATAACGTGTTACCCAAGTGCTCAACGAGTACATTTCATATTGTGGGACTCTCTAAGTTTAGGTTTAGCCGTCACAAAAATCGTGTCCATAATTCACCCACTCATGAATTATGACGACCACAGAAAATCACGCTAAACTATGCAAGTCGAGGTCATTGAATACGTATAATCCATCTGTCACAAATTGTCCATATTATACCTAAGATATAGATAAGAACGTCAAATCCTGTTGGTATAATATAGTCGACTTTCAAATTTACGATCTCTAAATAACACTCGGAACTCGCTTCCGAAGTTATACCACATCCATTGATTTACTAGATTGCAAACACGTGTAGGATACATATACCATGTACACAGGACTGACAGATTCTATCTTGATACGCATTGGATATCATGAGAATCAGTCCACACTCAATGAACGGAGGTCTGATCTAAATAGATTGTGACGTGACTGCCATCAAAGTGTGGATGATAACTCAGATATCCACTGTGGTATCTCAAGTCGAATGACCACTATGCTCGCTCAACTCGAGAAGATTCCTATTGACGTTGGTGTACCATCTATTAGGAAATCTTCAGTGAGTCGTTCAATGTTTATTAAATAAACCATACATGTCTTTATGAGTCTCCCGAGACTCATGGTTCATTGGGATAAACCATCGGACCAAGTCACGATATACGACATGTACTGGTCTCAGCGGATTTTACTACCGACCCCGTGTTAGTAAATCTTGACCAAGAACTTTATTTAAGGATATACAACTTATAGTGACGCTTCCCAATGTTAATTACAAACTACGTTGTAACTGCACACTACATTGTAAATCCTAGGGTCTTTGTCTAATATACACATATCACTAAATCAGATTTAGATTCAATCTAATCATAATTAGATCGAATATGTATATAAAAGACAAGAGGTGCTACCATTAAATAAGTAATATTATGGAAAAAAGAATTGTTCGTATTCATGAATCGGATATAAATAAGATCTGGATTGGAACTCCGAGCACCAACCCTAATTATTTCTCCCACTTGCTCTAGTGCCAATCCACAGTATCATATACACATCTCAATGTGTATCACATACTCATGGCCCTCAAGAGCTCACCTATCACTTAAAAGGTAGGCTACAACAAGTAAGCCCGCTAAAATATATTGAGTTTGTCCAACAAACCCAATCCTTTACTGGAGTCACAAACAGACCTGTCACACCCGTCCCCTTAGGTAGGCTAGGGGTGAGACGGAGACTAGAAACTGGCAGAGTTTCCCCTGTAATATGGGCAAATCCTCCATATACAAGGAAAATCTAAAACTGAAAACTAGCAACATGAAAATTTTTCTTAGGATCTCCATGATCCAACTCAAATAACATCATAAGGAATACAATATCCTCAATAACATATAAAGGCTCAATGCCTCACAACACAATACAAATTTCTCTCAAGAAATACACAACCAGAGTTTAAACTTTGAAATAACCAGGACATTCTATTGTTGGCACAACCTTTCTCTATAGCAGGAATGATGATGACACAGCAGATGGAAAGGATGATCTACTAAACTGCTGAACCTGAAATATTAGGGAACGGGGTAAGCTCACGCTTAGTGCAATGGATCACAGCTTAGTGCCGTGGATAATCAAGTAACAAGCTGGATCGAACAAGCATTTCATAATATACATAAATACATAAGCTGTAAATCAAAATATCTCAAACCTAAACTTTGCTGAAATCATAAATCTCATTTCTTCATAAAACTCACTTTGCTCAAGAAATACTCTGAGTAATAAATCACATTTCTCATCTATAAGCACAACCTCATGACAATATGGCAAAGCTGGCAACATGGGGCATCCCCACGGCAATAACTGGCATCCGGAGCAAACTGGCAACGTAAGACCTTATCTTACGGCAATAACTGGCAACATGAGACCTTATCTCATGGCAAATATCTGGCAACATATTGTACACGGGGTGCATCCTATCATAAAAATCATTTCCAAAATCCATGCTCATATCTCAAATCATGCAAGTTTCTCATATATCACAAACACATGATTTCAACATAATCAATATTCGATCCATACCTTATAGCAAAATATAAACTTTCTGAAAACAAACTCATTTAATGCATTACCTTTAAAATTCATTTAAGAAAACATACATACTATATACTTTGAAACATCAATGTTACAGGATTATCCACGCACCTGATGAGCTGACTACTGGAAAAAGAAACTAAGCAGCAGGACCGTCCCTGCTTACAGTATCACGATCACCTAAAAGACAAAAGAATATACTATGAGGAACATATTCCTAACTAGAATAGACGAAAGAATATGCATTAAACGTGGTTCGGTCACTCTCGAAATCTTAATGAATTCTGGCAAGGTCTCGATTATAAAACGGACTTCCTCAACACAATCCAAACTCATCATCTTACATTCTGATTCATTCTCAACAATCCAGATACATAACATGCTTAAATTGACAATTTCGATAATTACACGGAAATTACGATTCGGAGGCCAATACTACTCGGAATGGTCTGAAATTCACGGAGGAGACTCGGGAGAACAATGCGAACATACTGCCCGGCGCGTGGTGGCCACGCGCCGTTTGGCCAAGCCGCGCGGGGCCTCACGCGCCGTCACGAGGGACGCGCGTGAGATTCACGCGCCGGTCCGATCGGAAGTTTTCCGACGGCCGAACAAAGCTCTCCCTCTCCCGGATCTAATGGCGCTGACGGTTTGTCGATCGGAGTTCCGGATCAACGGGAAATCAAGAAATATCATAAAAAGTTCCTTACCGAGATTTCTCAGAAAATTGGAAGTTTCCCGAGATGAAACTACCACCAAAATGATCCTCTCGTTGAGATCTACACTTTTCCTTAAGGACTCGGTCGGGTTTGAGCTACGGATTGACTGGATCGGATAAAAACTAAATTCCCCTTTTTTTTCTTATTTTCTCTCGTCTATCTCTCTCTCTGATTTTTTTTCTTTCTTTCTTTCTGTCACTATCCCACTTCTTGTATATCCTTCTGCCTTACTTTCTTTTTTTTTTTTAAATAAACATGTGCGTAAGTGTGTGTATATATATAATATATATACAAATATGGCAAAATTCGTTTGCCACCCAAAACTCTTCCTTAACAGCATAATTAAATCCAAATTCAACCAATTTATTAAAAATCCTTAAATTTTTAACCCACAAAAATAAAAATATGGGTAAAAATAATCTGGGGTGTTACAATTTCCCTTAGCCAGTATCATTCATATATTGTATAACCTAAGTTATACATCAATATGAATCAGATGCCACATCAATATTGTACTACATCTACTAAGTTTTCTATGTATTTAGAGATCAAATCCAAAATACTTTGCAGACAACCGCAAGCACAACAATAATATCAAAACTTCTACTCTTTTAGGTCACTATGCAACTTCATAAGTTGCAACGAATTCCACCAATACAGTCTAAACAACTGTGACACTCCTACTGCATCTTTTCTGACTCTATATGACGTAGACTGTCTAACATCATAATTACACTCCAAACTAATCTGGCCCTAATGGTTGTAGATTATATTCTCCATGAACAAGAAACTCGTTCTTAATATCTCAAAGATAACAAAAAATATGTTTCAAGACACGTCTTATGGTCTACTGCATATCAAAATAACTCGTAACAATTATAATTAAATTGATATCTTCAATCGTATATAATATAGTATTCATTATGCTATCATCATATGATGCATCAGATTGACTAGAAATTCTAATAATTTCTCTTTCGATGAAGGAATCATTTTTTACGAAAGATTAATACTATATACAAGAGACACACTAACTGTCAAACAATTATACTAACTGTCATACAGATAGTCTTACTGTGTCCATTATTAGATCATATCTAATGCATGACTAATGAGAGTATCTCACAAGTCTCTTGTTTTATATCATATATAAAACTTTATATCAAATATATTATAGACTACTCCCACTGCTTTCACGGAGAAAAGAAGACTTAGGTAATCCTTTACCTTACAAACATCTCATTATTACATAAATAATGATAACATCGTTAGGATATACAACGCTATAAAGAAATTTGTACGCTCCCACTGACCCTACTATTATATATGTATTCTCTATGCTTTGATAAAATCAGACAATCTAACTGTATCAAAATTAGATAACATGGATTTTTGAAAAGCTTATCTGAGTCTACAATAGGCTCTATAAGCCAGTATATCAAACTGTGATTTTAACAGAATACAAACTCTAGGGCTATTCTAGAATGAAGTCTTCAAACGAAGAAACCACAATGGATCTCTCATTCGAAGAAACCATTCAGGAACGCCACTTTGCATTCTTTAGCCAAAATACATAGTTTAATATCAACATTAACCACAGATCTTTAATTGTTCAATCAGTGCGACTAAAGACAAGTTTCCTCATAATCTACAATAGATCACTGAGTATAACTTTTCTCACTGTCATACTATATAGGTCAAACTTTTAACAAGCTCACTTTGCTTTTGCTGCGCAAACAATTTACATATTTTATGAACGATTCATAATGAAAGCTTAATCAAGTTCAAAACTTGATCGTAGTAAGCTATGAACAATCTTAGATCTATGGTTCAATGGTAATTTCTGAAATCGATATCAAATATCGCTCCCACTAAAAGTTATAGGATAATTTTCTTCGATAAGAAAATAATAGAACCACTAAGTATCAAATACTTCGCAAATGATTCTGACATCCTATTGAACTTATACAGAAGTTATCTAATAGTCTTTTCATCTTATTAATTATGTAGTTCCATTTATAATTTATCACTCTCACATTTGACTTTATAAGTCAAGTCTTTTCTATATCATTAACATCTGATGTTATTACCAAGTAATAAAATAATTATATTATTCGGGATCGTAGAAAAGATATTCTAGCAAATAGAATACAATATTCTATTAAATAGAATAAATGATAAACTTTTACTTGTACCTCCAAGGCACAAGTACTTTCAATTATATAACCATTATACAAAAGAAAGATTCAAATCTAAAACCTTTTAAGATTCGAATTTTCTACTTATACAACTGTAGAAATTATGGAACATTAATTAAAAAAAATGAATAAGTGTTATTAAAGCATATCCCTAAGAGTATTGAAAAATTAATTCGGTAACACTCAATATCAAACGAATCAAATCATATAAAATTCGATTTCTCCCACTGATCAATTCTATCACGATGGAATCGTAGAAGAATAATATTGAGTAAGAATCACATTCATTAAATAACTTTAGAACTAATTGCCATAAATTCATATGTTTGATCATATCAAACATCCTTGAACAATTCAAATACTCACGATGAATTTTAAAGATACAGTTTTCAAAACTTCAAATAGAATATCTTTGAACTATTCAAAATATTTTATCCGTGTTTCATCAGAAACATATTGAAAGATCTCGAACCATTCAAGACATTCAATATATATTCTTTAAGAAACATGTAACTAAGTCATGATAATTCATTAACTAAGTTACGAAGTAAAGAAAACTATCCATGACAATTTATAATTCATTAAACTACATACTTCAAAAGTATTAGTTTTAATAAATCTGTGGTCCAATGACGATCATTGGTTAAATGAGATTTACTCACATCTTGAATACAATATTCATTAAATGGATAAGGATATGTGGTGTGATCTTGTATCAGACCATCATTTACCATACATAAAAAGCATCTAATGCTTATATGATAAAATCTCATAAAGCATCGTTCTAAGTTATTCAGTTAACTGAATATTTTTCTTAATTTTTATCTTTTCATCAATGACACTACTAGTCATATTAAAATATGAAATAACTGTTTATAAAGAACAAGTAACTATCCAATAGTCGCAAGTTCTGATATCAAATATCAAAACAGTCATTAAACATTATTTTAAATAACTAGCTGGGAGATCTGATATCCAATACCTACAATTATCGTATTGTAAGAATCGATATTTTCTATACACAACTATGCACATTTCATTTCTTAAGCTCTATAATTTGCCTTCAAATATTCACAACAATTGTAAATAATTGATTAGCAAATTGTGTCAAACACATGACTTTTAAAAGTCACTAAAGCCAAGAAACGTCATTATAAGATAAACAAATACCTAATGGAGTTTTCTTAATGCCAGTCAAGAATCTCGAGACATGAACTAATTCACGTCAATTCTTACCGCACAAGAAACTATTCTCTCTAGACAATTATATCCTGAAACAGATATCTATTTAGATTACTTATCGTGACTTAGTAACTAAGCCACTAACCATCTTGATTTCCAAGAAAATCGGAACAACAGTTCCGGATGGTTTTGACTAATCTAACAATATCCAAGTCTACTAACATTCTAGAACCTATTCTAGAAATACGCAACCATAAGTATGTTGGAGTTTTATTGGGAATTACAAGGTTAGCGCAGCGGAACGCGGAAAAACGATTTCTCCGATTTCAAAATTTTTTCTTGGAACAATTAAATAAACTTATTTATTTAATTAACCAATACTTAAATTATGAAATATAACCTAAGAAATCATATTTCTTTTAATTACAAAATTACCCCAAACTTTTGCAAATTAATTATTTTGGTTTTAAATATGTCAATTAACATATTTAATTAATCCAAATTAACCCAAAAATAATTTTTACAAGTTTTGCAACAAAACCAGAATATTTTCCAGAATTGCTCCAACAGCCCAGTTTTTTCTGGAAATTGCGAAACAGCCCCTAAACTTTAATTAATTGCAATTTGGCCCAAAATGCTCAAAAACATCAAGATCAAATCCAATTAATCCAAAATTTTACATGCATCTAATATACATCAATTAAAGCTTATATATGAAAAGCCCAAAAATTTGAGTAGGTTTGGAACCCTAATTTCACAAATCACTCAAATTGGCAATTTACACCAAATTACTAAATTCAACACTTTAATCTTCAAATTACTACACCAATTAATTCTCACCATTATGAAATTAATCAAGAACAATTCTAGGCTATTATGAATGGCTAATTAACTCTAGAATAGCAACTTTAATTTTTTAATTAATCTATTAAGCTTAATTACATTAATAAGCTAATAAATTAATTCTACATGCTAATTACATCCAACAAGCTTCCAACAAATTTAATTACAAACTAAAAGAGTAGAGAAAATTCTAAGCATCACAAATTGAAGCCTAGACTCATGGAAACAATTTCCTAATTGAAGAAAGTTGGAAATTATTTACAAATCCAAGAGTTTGATGATGAATTTCCTTTTCCTTCAAACTTTTCTCTCAACCTCACTTTGTAAATATTTGTTGAAGTTGTCTAAGTGTAAAAAATGAAACAAAACCAATTTTTGTATATCCCAACCTCTTGGCCGATTTTCACAATAAAAATAAAGAAACAATTAATTTATTTTTGTTTGATTTTTATTGGCACACAATTTTAGTCTAATTAAATTAACACTTTAACTTTAATAAAGTGACTAAAATGTGTTCAAACCAAATCATGCCATTTCCAACTTTATAAAGAAGAAATCATTACTTAAGATATTTATTTTATAAATTAATTTAATTATTTAACAATTAAATAATTAATTAATAAATATAAATATCTTAAATATATGTATTATATTTACAATAAATATCTCAAATACATATATTAATGATATAAGTCAAATATAACAATTTGATATTTTATTAATGTGTATTTAATAAAATCAAGTATTAAATAAAATACACATCAATATTGGAAATGACCGATAGGTCCCGATTGCATGTATTTTTTCGTTTAACCATTAAACGAGTTATAAATAATCAGTATTATTCATAACAGTTGCCCTAGTGCTCTACGAGTAAATTTCATTAGTGAGACTCTCTAGATTCAGGCATATCCGTCACGAAATCAAATTACGTGTCCATAATTCACCCACCTGTAAATTATGACGAACACGGATAAACTCACTGAATCATACAGGTCGAGGTCACTGCATACGTATAATCCCTCCGTCACAGGTATCCGGATTAATCCAGAGATATAAATACAAACATCAAATCTCTATAGATATAATCACGTCGACGTTTCTATTAGCAATCCCTCAAATAACACTTAGAACTAATTTCTACAGTGTACCACGGGCCCATGGATTTAACAGATTGCTAATTCCATATTGAATACCTATACTCTGTACACAGAGCTGACGGATCCTATCTTGATACACACAGGATATCCTGAGCATCAGTCCACACCCAACGAACAGGCGGAGGTCTGATCTAAATAGATCGGTGACATGACTGTCATCTAAGTGTGGAGGATAACTCAGATATCCACAGTGGTATCTCAAGTCAAAGAATCACTATGCTCACTCAACCCGAGAAGATTCTTATTGACGTTGGTGTACCATCCATTAAGAATCTTCGGTGAGTCGTTCATTGTTTATCCGTTATAAACACCTACACGTCTATACGAGTCTCCAAGACTCATGGTTCACTGAGAAAGCATCGGAATCCAAGATTCCAATATACGACATGTACCAGTCTCTACGGGTTTACTTTACTGATCAAGTAGTGTAAACCTTGACCGGGAACTATCTAAGAATGACAACGTCATGATACAACTCAATGTCAGTTGCGACGCTTTTGCAACAGTATCATAACTAATCATTCTAAGGTCGATTACGTCTTTACCATATTAAAGAAGAAGTTATATAAAAGAAACCGTTCATTTTATTCATAATAAAATGTTACATTAGTATTTACATAGAAATACATAATAAAATTGGCGCTCGGAGCACCAACCCTAACAAAGTAAAGTCAGAAAACATATTCAAATAATATGCATGCAGTGGATTAGAAGTATAATTCTATTAACAATATAGAATAAGGAAAAACAAAAGCAGCAATTTTCATAATATTACGCACTGTCTTAATTATGGAATTTTAACCCAGCAGTGTCTCCCACTACTTTACGTAATACCGTAATCCCCAACGGAAAATGGGAATTCAATAACTAAATTGAATTCCATAGTGAGAAGTGGACCCCATGAATATATTTCGACTCACAGCTTTGGCACGATCTCGCATACGTATATTCATTAGGTAAATAACTCATTGTCAATCACACTTACTATGACTCCTAATTTCGGTCTTGACCGTTTCTCGTTATGACAGCTTTGGCACATTCACAAGGAGGCGTATCAAGACTTCACTTGCCAATGACAAACTCAAGCTACCAATGTAGTCCTGACAGCTTTGGCACGTTCAGGATTTCCACTTTCACTTGAATTTATCTAGTATAAAATATACATCCGGCATGGATAAAATTCTATCAACTACACCCTCACTGCTTTGGAATTTTCTCAGATGCAGCCATAGAAAGATACGCATAAACTGTATTGACAAGACGGACCAAGAAACATGCATCCAATACATGTCACTTTACTGCCTTATTTAAGTGGGGATATTCCTCAAGAAAGCTTTGCTCTACATCAAATGCAGAATATAATCTAGATCAAATTCCAAATAGTTCAATTCTACCTTAGAAAACAAAACTTAACTTAACCATTAAATTTCTGTTACGTTTCCCAGTAGCGTATAACCGAAAAGTCAAGAAATATATAAATTACATGCATGTGCAAACATAAAAATTGGATTATATATCATATATCAAGCATGACAAATTTAATGGATGAAGGATCAGACCTGCTCTGATATCATTTTTGTTGGGCTTTTGGCGCGGGCGCAGCAGAAGCTTGTTGTTCGGGGTGAAATCATAATTTTAAAACTTTTTAATTACCGAATAAATTATTCAATATCTAATATGAATAATTCATTCATATTTCACCTAAACATATTTATTCGATATCAAATAACGACATAAATAGTTAAGAAACATCGCGAAATTTCTACGAAAACGATTTTCCATAAAATGGCATAAAATGCGTTTTTGACCGAACCGACCACCCAGTGCATATGAGGGCTGCCCAGGTTAGCCCCAATAGTACTAGGGCAGTTCATGGGCTGCCCAAACAGTGATTAATTCACTGGTTGGGCAGCTGTCACCCGGTTGGCTCAAAAGTCACTCGATAATGCCGTTTTTTTTTTTTCCGTTTTCGCATATTTCAACTCCGAAACAGCTCCCGTCAATTGTTCCAACACCCAAAACACATCCAATATATTTATATGACATAATTTTCATCACTTTAAAAAAAGTTTTTCCAGATCTGATCCAGAAGACAAAAATATCAATTTTTCATGCTTTAATCCAATTTTCTCAACATTAATCAAATTAATCAAAATACCAATCCAAGCCACCACCAATGAAGCACCCAAGAATAATTCTAGGCATTACAAGAGTGGTCATAACACTCGAGAATGACAACTTATCATCAAATGATCAAATTGAACAAACATTACAATAATATCATTCAAATCTACTTCACACATGCACCAAGCCTTCAATTCCATCCTCCAAATCAAAAAGCCCCAAATTCTAAGAAGTAAATAAATCCTAGAACCATTCTAATAATTCAAGAACGAGAAACTAATTTTCTATACTTAAGAATATTAAAGATTACCTACTAATCTTCAACTTTCTTTAAGATTTTTCCTTGAATTCTTCATTTTCTTCTTTGTTGAATCATCAATCATAATTTGGGAGTTATTTGGAGGAGGGTTTCGGCCATAGGTAAGGCCACACAAGAAAAGAAAAATTTTCCCTTTAAAATACTTGTAATTGCCGACTTATAGCGGCAATTTGGTCAATTTGACTATATTAATCTAATTAATAATAATAAGCTTTAATTTGACGAATCAAATTTGTACACTTTTTAAAAAAAAAAAAAATTTGTACACTTAAAGCTTAATAAAATAATGCCACTTGTAGCAAATAATAATTAAACATATTGCATAACATTTATGTAATATGGATATTATTTAATTATTCAAATATTTAACATTTAAATATCTAAATAATTAATTAATTTAATTATTATTATATATGTATTTTTATTTACATTAAATAACAAATACATATATTAATGGCATGTGTCAATGTCTCATTTGACAATTAATTAATATGTATCAAATCAAATTTTGTATCAAATACAAATAAACATTAATTATTAATTGACAAAAACCCTTTAAAGCATTGTTTTCGTTTAACCGTTTAAACGATTCGAATTAATTCATTTAATTCAATGTAGTATTATGAATAATCTGTATTATTCATAACGCGTTACCTAAGTGCTCAACGAGTACACTTCATATTGTGGGACTATCTAAGTTTAGGTTTATCTGTCACGAAATCTAATTTCGTGTCCATAATTCACGCATTTATGAATTATGACGACCACAGATAATCTCGCTAAACTATGCAAGTTGAGGTCATTGTATACGTATAATCCCTCCGTCACAGGCTATCCATATTATACATGGGATATAGATAAGAACGTCAAATCCTTTTGGTATAATATAGTAAACTTTCAAATTTATGATCTCTAAATAACACTCGAAACTTGCTTCTGACGTTATACCACAGCCATGGATTTACTAGATCGCAAACACGTGTAGGATACCTATGCCATGTACACAGGACTGACAGATTCTATCTTAATACGCACTGGATATCATGAGCATCAGTCCACACCAAACGAACAGGCGGAGGTCTGATCTAAATAGATCGGTGACGTGACTACCATCAAAGTGTGGAGGATAACTCATATATCCACTATGGTATCTCAAGTCGAAGGACTACTATACTCGCTCAACTCAAGAAAATTCCTATTGACGTTGGTGTACCATCTATTAGGAAATCTTTAGTGAGTCGTTCAATGTTTATCAAATAAACACTTACATGTCTATATGAGTCTCCCGAGACTCATGGTTCATTAGGATAATCATCGGACCAAATCACGATATACGACATGTACTGGTCTCAACGGATTTTACTAACCAACCCGTGTTAATAAATCTTGACCATGAACTTTATTTAAGGATATACAACTTATAGTGACGCTTCCCAATGTCAATTACAAACTACATTGTAACTGCGCACTACATTGTAAATCCTATGGTCTTTGTCTAATATACACGTATCACTAAATCAGATTTAGTTTCAATCTAATCATAATTAGATATGTAATCGTAATTGGATCGAATATGTATATAAAAGACAAGATGTGCTACCATTAAATAAGTAATATTATGGAAAAATGAATTGTTCGTATTCATGAATCGAACATAAATACGATCCGAATTGACACTCCAAGCACAACCCTAATAATGAGTAGCTAATTTCTTTTCAATTGGGGAAAAAATGTGAAACTATTGGTACAAAAATATAAATAATTTTTACTTATGTTATAAATATATGGATTGTGTTATTTCCCGGTTAATATTTGTATTTTTATTGCAAATGCTTGCTTCTAATATGATTTCTAAATTGGGATTTAAATTGGGTTTATGGGTTGGGCTTCATGTGTACCCTTTCTAATAATTAATGGGTTATTTACGTTTTACTACTAAAGTTATGATTAAATAACAATTGGGTACTATGAATATTAACATATTACATTTTACTACTAAACTTATAAAAATTTAACATTTTACTACTTTTCCATCCAAACCGTCAGTTGACCTTTAAAAAGACTGTTTTATCCTCAAAATAAAATAAAAGTGAAAATTATAATTATACCATTTAAAAAACATATCTAAATCTTATATATAACAATAAAAGAAATACAATCAACAATCACATTTATAAAAATACTTCAATCTCTAAATTATCCATATAACCCAATAAAATAAAGAATTTAATTTACCAAATAATTAATAATTAAAATTCTCATAATTTTATTTACCAAATAATTTAATAATTAAAATTCTCATAATAACCAAAATACTTAAAGTATAACAATAAAAGAGATATACTCAAAAATCATTATTTCCAATATTCAGCCGTACGATTACCACCGTTGATTAGAATATTTATAATTTATAATAATGTGTGTGTTAATACTCTTTTATCCTTAGGATGTCAATATGATGTCATGGTCAACTAACGGTCAACTAACGGTTTGGATGGAAAAGTAGTAAAATGTTAAATTTTTATAAGTTTAGTAGTAAAATGTAATATGTTAATATTCATAGTACCCAATTGTTATTTGATCATAACTTTAGTAGTGAAACGTAAATAACCCATAATTAATTTATATTTTCTTCTGTCCGATGACTTTTGCAACAAGTATTTGCTTTAAGCTCATTACATACTTAAGTGGCACAAAAAAATAGATTCAAAATTTCAAACTCCATGGATTTGGTATGTGTTTATAAAATATTTAAAAGAATATACATGAGGCCTCATAAATGAGAAAAATATGGTACCCAATGCACAAAATTCCTACTACAAGCAAAGGTCTGGAAGAAAGAATAATTAGAAAAAGAATCACAACTAACAATGATTTTGATCCTGACAACATGTAAAGAAATTAAGAAAGTTCCTACTAAAATCTCATTAAATGGGTGTTGTATTGTATCCATATTCCCCATTGAATATTTATATGATCAAGCCTGAAGGCTGATGGTTACATACACATCTGCCTGAAAGGTGAAGCTTGCATCCACCATAACCATGGAAAAATAACAAATAAATACACTTTATATATCATCAGGACACTATCAGCACTGCCCTTTGCAGTATCAAAGAATCGATTTTGCAAGAAAGTAACAAATTTAACCCATCTAATTACAATAGTAACTCTTCATGCATCGGGCAAGATCAAAAGTTTAAACAAAGAATCAAAGTGGACCTTGCAACTTAGAAACCTCTGACCTGTTAACGTGACGAATCATGTTGAGCATCAATATACTCTTATCAAGATGAAGAAGATCTGTACTTCTCTAGTGTCAACAGCCAGCAGCTTTTAGGAAGTTATCATATGGACTTGATGCCGGCAGTCTGAAGTATTGAGGATAATGCTGATACTCAGTTGCACATTGTAATGGAACGGTACAAACTGATGGTATGTTTGAGTTCGAAGTGAAGTTCTCATCAGTGAAGGGATTACCAACCTGCATTATTGTTTGGGTTCAAAAAGTTAGAACTTGGAATATTCACACAACCCCTGTGTATATCGGTGCCCATATTTTAAAACTTAAAAGAGTTATATAGGTACTCAAGGTCCAACACTTAAGAAAGTTTGATTAATCATGCATTCAACTACATTATAGCACAAGAAAATACGTGTCAACAATTAGATCAAGCTTGAATGTGCACAATGGAAAGGTTCAAGAGCATGGAAATACCATATGGGAACCCGCATCAACATGCGAAGACAAGGCATCCTTCTTTGCCTCATCTTCGTGATTTTGTATAGAGAAGTTAATCAAGCTTTCCTGTTTCAATTGAGCACTCATCAAATGAGACATCTTTTTCTGCTGCTTTCCATTAGGAGCGCCTCACAGTGACCCGCCATTTCTTTGTAAGGCAAGTCAGTTGTAGATACAGAAATTCTTCCAACTTGATGTGTTGTCTCCAACACCTATACACATAAAGCATGCTACCAATAATTATATTTTGCTTTTGACTTTAAATGTGGCTATTGAGTTTCAATGAGTTATAGAACTAAGCAATCAGTCTTTGCCATCTCCAAAGTAGGTGTCACTCTTCATGCAATCCACAATATTGTAGTAATAAACCATTATTAAGAGTGATTTTCCTTGACCAATAGATTAATAAGGGCATCTCGTACTTGTTAATAGTAAAAAGGAGGAGCAAATTAAAAGCAATAACAGAGTACAATATATGTAAAATACCGATTCTAGAAGTTGATTGACACTCAAGAGGCTGGGGATTCCCATGGCCAACTCAGGGTTAATTTTGGCTTGAGTTTCATAAGAATCGTTAAAAGCATCATCATCGATTGTAAAAAGAGGAGCAATCTGCACAAAAATCAATCAAGTTATGTGTGTCCAAAGCATTAATACGAAAGTTAGGAAGACATGCAAGTAATTACCTTCTTTTGAGATTTACTGTTTTTCGAATCAACTAGATATATTTTGTTTGGATTATCCATGAATTGGGCTCCCAATGGACATACATCATCAGGTAAGAATTCACTAAATAGTTGCTCCTTTATGGTGGACAATTCAGACTGTACCAACAGGTCAAACAACTATTAGAGCAAAATAATGACCATGTACAATAATCATAAATCTATAAGCAATGTGAAATAATTGTAGAGTTCACATAAAAAATTTACATTGGGCAATTTTTCCAAGCTTTTGATAATCTCAGAAGCAAAGCTTTCCCTCGTTTGGAAGTCAGTATTCTCTATCTCCGAAAGGAATTTCAAAGCCAAATCATCATCTTCTTTAGTCCCAAAAATATCCTTAGGCAGGTCAGATCCAGTATTAAAAGCCCGTAACTTCTTGTCTTCAAACAAGCGTAGAAATGGATCAACCTGATTCAAGTACAGGAAATGTTAAATATGGATGAAATCTACCTTAAATATAAACATTTCCAATTCTATATCAGTACATTTTTGGGTAAAGATTCGCGAATTAGAATTTCCTGAACTTTAGGTCACATACCTTTTTCTGTGTAAGTAACAACTTGGAAGGCTGAACAAGAGAAAGGATATTAAATGCTTTTGCTGAAAAGAGAATCATAGATGTTGCCAAGGTAAAGAGGGACCTGCACGTGAAGGTGGGAGTGGACCTGCAACAATAGGAAGATTTGGGATTTAGCTGAAGCGTTGACATTTCAATAAAACATGGGCTTCCTAATCACTGTAGATTACAAGTCTTTATTCAATCAGATGATAATATCACGATTCAATCTCCCACATAGATCATACTATGTTGAAGATTATCAGACATCAAGGGGATTTCGCAATGTTCTTCAGTTTCCTTTGACACAGACTGATGAAAAGGATTGAAATAGAAATTCAGTCTCCTAACTGGAATAAATAAACCTTTACTAGACTATAATTGAATTATTATTTCTTTTAACGAATCTGAATATAATAACAACATAGGATCTTCTCTATAAAGAATTTTATGTACAAAATAGGACTTTATTTTATCCATAACTTTTCAATTGATAGATTACAAATGGTTGTCTTAAATGGCCCATACAGATAATCCTCCTACGTATCATGAAACAGACAAGTATAGGTTTAAGTAATGAAGATCAATCATGATCTGCAGTCTGGTATGTGCCATGTGCATGCCTATTTATCAACATTTCTGAAGTATAGTCAACCACAATTAACACCATGAGGGCTCAAATAGTTGACTGGAGTTCAGTTGCCAATAAATGTGTGCAGGTAACGGGTAATCTTGATTGTGATGAGAATGTGCAAGAATTTAGTCTATAAATGTGCTCATTTTACATAAATCATTTTCTTCACTTCCAAGTATATGATATATTCCATAATATAGCCAAAATCCGGACAAAAAACTATTTCATGATCAACAATTTGTTCATTTTGTGCCTACTTTAGGTCAATTTAGGCGCCTTGGATTCTCATTGATTTCTTAGTATAGACATGGGACATATGATCAGAAAGAGTATCTATTGTTTTTAATGGACGAAACAAAAACACATGAAACTTATCACTGAACTATTGTGGTAGACACTCAATGCTAATTCATCATATAGGCAAGGGGATTGCAGGTACAATCACAACTTTTAAAGCTTACCTCCATTTAGAGATATGTTTCGCAGTGAAAATGCTAGCTGAAAACTTCGAATAAGAACCTCATTACTAGAATTCTGCAAGGTAAAATAATTTATTATAACTGGAAATTACAATTTACATCCTACAGGAGAAGGGAAATGCTGCTAACTCAAAAGCATTTAAGTAAATAATTCACTTTAGGTAGCATTAATAGCCATAGAGTACAATTCCTAGGTAAAACGTGAGACATTTCACAATCAAATTTCATTTATGACTACTAAAATGTTAAAATAATTGTTCATCAATCAAATTTCATTGTGATGCTGCTGCCAGCTGCTATGGCATTTTCTAGCAGTTGAAACAATTAAAAGCCAATGCATTTAAGGTAAATATCACAACAAAATAGAAAACTGTATTGATCAGATGGTCTACATTTCAAGATTTCCAATCAAACCAGAGAAATGTCAAGCATAGGTTTCTTCCTCTAAAGTTACACCAACATTTTGAATTAATCTACTTCACAAATTTTATGATATTCCTAGGATTGAAGTCAAAGTTCTGATGCTAATAACTGACCTGACTTAAAAGAAATTAATTTCCTGAAATTTGAAAAGATACTAGCTTGTAATTTTCAAATCATTTTGCAATTATAGCATCAACTAATTTGGATGCTCTAGAAACAAGGGGATGGCAATGTCTGAGATGCTTCTTGGCTGTGAAAGTTTGGGTTTTATAATATGCACATTAAAAGCAACTATGAAACACAATGCAAGGATCTTGAAAATGTGGATCACAGATGCAAGAGCAACAATGTATTAGATAAGAACCTGCCCCCATGAAAGGACACTACCATGCAATCTCAGTCCAGGAATTACCTTGGCTCTAGAGAATAGCAATACAAGGCTGTACGTGTGAGCAATTGCTTCATAGTTCTCAGGTGTATTTGCAGGAGAGATGGATTGTGCCCAGATTGATGATAGCAAGAGCGTAATCTGACAGCTACTCAGCCTTAGGGAATTGGCCTCCTAATGAATGACAAAATAGGAACTGTCACGTTCAGGTGGATGAGTGACTAATCCAAAATCAGGTATTCGGTACTCAGTTTACATTCATAACATATATTTTCTAGAATTCAGGAACAGACTAGCTGTTGACTATGCAAGGACTGATAAAAATACAGCATACATGTATAAAAGTAGCCTAAATCTATCTAAATATGGGCTCTCAACTTAAACTCAAGTTCAATTGTACTAGAACATAGAAGTCTGATTTAAACTTTGTGGCTTAAACATAAATCATTTTGTTACTGCCATCGACTCCTTTGTAAAGCCTATATAGTACACAACATAAGAAAATTATTGACCTTAGAAGAAAAATATAAAATTTGAGTTACTAAGTGCAACCAGCACAACAGACCAGGATTTAATCTCTACCTTTACTGCAAAAATAAAATTAAAACAAGAAGAAAATTGCTAACTGGAGCCCAGCCGAGACCAAACAAGCTTTCAAGTTGGACCAAATATACTGAACAAGATGGGCATGAAAGACATTGACACCAATGAATTTTCAGACAGTGATGATATCGCTAAACTTACTGGCTCTTTTCTGAAATTGCTCAAGGAATTTCCATCAGTCATTTCAGATGCTGGGGAACTTTTCCTACTATATGCTCGACTATAAGAAGACTTTAATCTATTAAGCACCCCATTACCACTATCTCTTGGCTGTCCCTCACTGACAATTTTATCTCTGTTGTCTTGGTGAGTATAATCTCTTGACATGGTTTTGTCCCTTCTTAGCTTGTCAAAAAGGGCGGCCGAAGAAGAAAAGACAGAGACATTTCTCGAAAGTGCCCGTGGAAGATCCCCTGCCTTCCTTGACTCACCATTGTTTGTGGATGGATTTGGGCAAACTGAAGATGGCACAAGAACAACAGAAAAAATTTGGTGAGCTCCAACTCGTGTTTCCGGGTCTGGGTGGACCATAGCTGGAAGTAATTGATGAAATAAAGACTCCGGGAATGCCTAAAAGGAAAAGGAATTATTAGATGTTTTAAATAATTATAAAATAAAAAATTGTCAAACATATAACAGAATTTTAAAAAGAAAAAGAAGTGTTGTCTTGCCTTGTTTTGATATGATGGATTTGGCAAAGAGGCTACAACTTGCGCTGCACGATAAACAGTAGCAATCGTAGTTCTAGCTATCACTGTAATAGTTGAGATGTTCTCCAACATCTCAGCCATAACATCAAGAATTGGGGCTGCGTCTCCAACCTGTTCAGCAATAGTAGCTTAGGGTTATTTTGATTTCTTAAAACAAACAAGAAGAAAATTGATGGTTACACCAAATTAATCACTTTAACATGGAAGCCAACCCAAAATTAAATAGAAGAGAAGAATCAGAACAGGTAAAGCTTATCTCTAGTTTTAATAATGTTTCACAATAAAATAACAAATAAAGAGGATGAGTGCCACCTTATATGATAAATTTACAAGGCACTTATCCACTGATTCTCTAAAGTTTCTGTTAAACTTTATTACTTCAGCTCCCAGATTTGCATCATCAAGCGAACAGTGGATGCTCTTCCGCAAATGCCTCATTACATCTGTCACTGCACCAATTATTGCTACCGATGTTTCAACCTTTGCATGTTCAATAAGGCAGGTGGTAACATCAAAAATTTCAAGCTGCATGTTCGGGTTTTTAAGGACATTTTTATGATCAAGATGCTTAATCAATATGGACAGCAAAAAGTGTGTATTTTGCCCGGTGTTATCCATTAGAGCCTGCATATCCTTCAATACCAAAAAGGCAAGACCATTATCAAGAGACCAGAGGTTTGCATTATCAAAATATCTGAACAAAGACTCTAGAACTCGTCGAATGGTTGTAGCCTCCTTTGCTATCTTGGCCATGTTATGCAGGCAAACCCTGGACCAAAAGCAGGGGTTCTGGGCATCTTCCCTGTGGGAAGAAAAGAAACAATCTTTTGAGAAAGATTCAACAACAGTAACATATAAACAATTCAGAGAACAACAATACAAGAAATTACACTGGCACGTTTATTTCGCCTTTTTCATTGACCATTAGTCTCCAAGAAGGAACCCTTGTCAATACATCTGACGAAGGAGAGGCGTGGCCATTATCTTTGCGCACTTCTTCTACCCAAAGGCTCTGATTCTTGTCAGGGCTCTCTGAATTTCTTTTAGGACCTCCATAATTTTCCAATACCACTGAAATAACCTGTCCAGAAATATTACAAAGGTTTTAGAAAGACAAAAAAGAAAATATTATCCAATAATTATGTCAGCATTAAATGATACAAGTAAGACAGCCAGATTAGGAAAGAATAAATGAGAAGTTACAAGTTGTAAAAGATTTTCTAGTGCTATTTATATAAACCAAGACGAGGAGAAAAACTTGCACCACTAATCAGACGTGTTAGAGACTACTTACGCTATCAAACTCAACTGAGATGTGAGAATGTTCACCCATAAACCGAACCTGCACATCAAAACAGATAATGTGATTTGAATTAGAATATTTGTATGTGTGCAAAAACCTGCATCTATGAGAAGATAATAAATCATAAATGGGAAAAGAGAACCCATAAGTGTAAAAAAGATGTTATAGAGGAAAGTATATAACTCCAGCCAAAACACACATCCAATATCTGCATGTGAAATAAAGATGGAAATGATAAATCAAAATTTGAAATTTAAAAAAAAATATAGACTTCACAATCTAATATGCTTTCTAGGTTTAACATAAAAGATTGACAAGAAAGCTGTCACAGCAGCACAAGTGCAGATGCTGGAAAAGTTATTTGAGATTTACATTAGCATAAAGAGCATTCAGATACTTTTTAATTTTATGTAGTGAAAGAGGAAAGTCTTTAAAAAAGTAAATTTTGGGGCTTCATTTTCTAGATAAACAAGTGAATCTGCCTTGTGGTAAACAGAATGATGAGATATGACTATGGAAATACATAATGATTTAAGGGAACGCCACTCAACACTGAGAAGCAGCATATACTCTTGAATAAGTTTGCCTCCCACATATTGTTTCAATTTCAATATCTCATGCAGTACAACCTCCTTATTGATGGTAAAATAATGACAATAATGATCATAAAGAAATTCTGGTAAAAGTACCTTTTGTAATAACCTACTAAATTATAATAAATTTATAATTTTGAAAGGAAAATAAAAAAGAAATTGATAATTAAAAGACAGCCACATGGTTTCAAACTTCTAACACCCTTAAGAAAAGCTTAGCCAATCTGCAATCATATATTTTTTTACTAAACCCAAGTGCAAGCGCTCCTCAACCACCTTGAACTCGAATACCTGATACCTCAAGTATTTTATGTTTACCTGTAGGGTATCTGACAAAACCAGGAGTGGAGAAGTTCTGGAAAAAAAGATATAGAGACAAACTCATGCTAGATCCAAGATCCATGCTTGAAGCAATGCAGGAGCTGTTGATATAGTTAGCACAACCCAAAAAGCCTCCTCACGGGTGGAGCAGTACTCTTAGATGAGGAGGATGTTAACCTTCTACCCCAAACCCAGCAGAAAATGCAAACACTAAAAGTTGCATGAAGGTAAATTTTTAGAACATTCTATGCGAAAGAAGAGGTTACTTAAAAGTCATGAGATGAAATTGGCAAGTCAATTCTCTAACAACTGATGCTATTTTGAGGTACAGTAGTCTAAATTAGGCCTGCCAAGATAGAATTAGTTGCATTTGATCCACATCTGGGGTTCAGCAAGTGAAGGTGGGTGTTGAACTAAATATTCACACAATTTTAGCAACTTAAGCTTTTAGAGTTAAGAAAAAGTGACACACTACCATATGGTACTTGTTTTCGTCCCTGAATGCCCCCTCAGTACCAACGAACTCTAGCACAGGTCAATATGAAAAGATCATGACTATTATGCCAGTATCTTTCAATGTTCTAAAAAACGATAGGCGGTAACCTTCTAAGTGCTGCCTAGAAGGATAAGCTAGGCGGTGCTAGGCGGGTTTTATTTTTTAATCAAAAAATTGGAAAAAAATTAAATTTGAGGCAAAAAACGTATAGACCCACCTAAAACCGCCTAGACCCACTTGGCCCGTCTAGAACCACCTAGGCGGCTGCCTAGAACCGTCTAGACCTGCTTATTTCCTGACATTGCCTAGCAACCGTTTTTATGCATAATCAGAACGGTTAGACACCGCCTAAAGCCTAAGGGTCGCTTAGGCGGCCGGTTAGGCCGTTTTTTAGAACAGTGGTATCTTTAGATACTATATTTATCTATTTTACATAATCCATGATAATCCTACCTTGAGATCAACGTCCTACTCCTACCTATGATAAGAGTTGCATGTCCAAGCCTACTAATGCAAAACATGCCTAACTATTCACTCAACTCAACTTTCTTACTAATTATTAAGAATGGTAGTCATTTTTACGTTCGTCATTCCTATCTCTTCCTGAATTGTCAAAACTAGTCAAGGCTGGAGTAGAGTTTCCTAATATTTAGTAGGGACTAGGGATCTTTATACCCATGACCTTTGACCACTTTAATTTTCAAACTCAAGTTGGAATCTATGATTCACCTTGACTTTGTAGAGGAGAGGGTTGTTACTCTACAACCCAATTATTTAATTTATGTATTCTATTTCTATGCAACAACTCTTTCTAATTCCAAGTAGGCTTTAAGAAATATATTACATTGACACAATCTTAAATACCTTTTCAAATGTATTGACCATGTACTAAAGCCCTAAATATAACTAAAAGAACAGTGGTTCAAATGAATAATTGTACTCACAATCGGCCATTATTGGGAGATAAAAAAAGTAATGGGAGAAAGTACAAGAACTTATAATCTTCATGATTGATTAAAGAAATCTCCTACAAACAATTCCAAGATATTGCTTCCCTGAAATAGCTTAGCACAACAGACAAGTTAACAGCTTTGTAATGAAATAAGAAGATTTTATATTTCCTAGATACTTAGAATTACAAGAGATATGCCTTTATATAGGCATTACATTAAGTTAAATATAAAAACTAAATATACTAATAATCATTAAGATTACATAATCATATCTCAATGATTATGTAACAATATCTTATAGATATGTAGAATCATAATCATATCTTTGGATGATTGTGATTATGATTCTAACAATTACTTAGGGATTCTAACACTCCCCCTCAAGCTGGAGCATACGTATCATATGCATCAAGCTTGTTACAAATGAAACCAGCACAAGAACTACAAAGAGATTAGGGTGTTTAAACACTGCTTGAGAATGTATAGCAGGAACATATATGGTGACTTGAATGTTTTAACGTCATTGGAGAATGCACAACGAGAATAGATGCAGAGGTTTGGATGGTTTAACATCGCTGGAAAATGCACAGCGGGAAAGTTTAAACTATTCCAGAACAACTCAAAACATCTAAAGAAAACTTGCAAAATCACTTCATGACAAAACCCCGAAAAAAGATCATATGTGGAACTTGATGCGAATAAGGGACAAATAACTGATAAATCTGAGCATTTCGTCGCCATTGGTATTGTCAAGACTACAGAAGAAGATTGTGCGTGAGCCCCACGCGCCGGCTTGAACGACGACTCTAAAAGAGAGAAACCAAAAACCCAGAGAAAGATTGGCACTGATACCATGTAAAGAAATAAGAAGATTTTATATTTCTTAGATACTTAGAATTACAAGAGATATACCTTTATATAGACATTACATTAAGTTAAATATAGAAACTAAATATACTAATAATTATTAAGATTACATAATCATATCTCAATATTATGTAACAATATCTTAAAGATATATAATCATATCTTTGGATGATTATGATTATGATTATGATTCTAACAATTACTTAGGGATTCTAACACTCCCCCTCAAGCTGGAGCATACGTATCATATGCATCAAGCTTGTTTCAAATGAAACCAGCACAAGAACCACAAAGAGATTAGGGTGTTTAAACACTGCTTGAGAATGCACAGCAAGAACATATATGGTGACTTGGATGTTTTAACGTCGTTGGAGAATGCACAACGAGAACAAATGCGGAGGTTTATATGGTTTAACATCGCTGGAAAATGCACAGCGGGAAAAGTTTAAACTATTCCAGAACAATTCAAAACATCTAAAGAAAACTTGCAAAATCACCCATGTCAAAACCCCGAAAAAAGATCAGATGTGGAACTTGATGCGACTAAAGGACAAATAATTGATAAATTTGAGCATTTCGTCGCTATTGGTATTGTTAAGACTACTGAAGAAGATACGGCGCGTGAGGCTCACGAGCATATAATGGCGTGTATTCCCCACGCGCCGGCTTGAACGACGACTCTAAAAGAGAGAAATCGAAAACCCAGAGAAAGATTGACGCTGATACCATGTAAAGAAATAAGAAGATTTTATATTTCTTAGATACTTAGAATTACAAGAGATATGTCTTTATATAGACATTACGTTAAGTTAAATATAGAAACTAAATATACTAATAATCATTAAGATTACATAATCATATCTCAATGATTATGTAACAATATATTAGAGATATGTAGAATCTTAATCATATCTTTGGATGATTATGATTATGATTCTAACAATTACTTAGAGATTCTAACAAGCTTGAAAATGGTATACCTTCTGTGTCACTATTTTCACTTAATGAAGAAAATTATGAGAAAAGAAATTGAATTTTGAATGAATTCTAGTGAAACTAATCTGTAACTGAAATTATGAGCTTTATTTTTCCTATTATGTCAACCATATATAGTAGACAAGACACTTCAAATCTTATTTCCCTTTTCTAAGCAGCCCAACAAAAGGTGAAAGTTTCTATGCATTTGAATAACAGCAGCAGCAACATGAAAAGCTTACCATTGAAGAAAGGGCCTGCAGCCCAGCTGAACGAATACTTTTTGCTCTTTCATTTTCCCCAACTTCCTGGGCTAGCTGACAGAGTTTTGGAATAAAGCCTTCTAAATTAAACATGTAAGTCCCATCTTTCTGCAATATTCAATATGATTAAATGAGTTTACCATACCCATTATCCGATACCTCCAAACTTAAAACCAAGGTACGACTGAAGAATGTTATACACATCAAAAGAAATTCACTAACCTGATTATTTACAAAGTCAAAAAGAGCCATACATCCTATAATTTGGATTTCATCCTGGCGGGTTTGATCCAGAAGAGTGTATATAATACTTAGTAAGCTACTAGAAAACAAAGGCCTGTGAAATTGTCAGAGGTAAATCAGCTATCTTGAATAGGGAATTCGAAAAAAGACATAATCATATAATGAAATATTGAAGTGCAAAGATTTACAGCATAAAAAGGAAAGCATAGAGAACAAAGAGAATGCCAAACTTACATTTGCTCCTTACAAGAGATCAGCAATCTCCTATAAATGCACATAACAATTTTTGCAGAATGAAAGTTCCCATTTCTTAATTCCTTGTAACACCTTTGCTCAATAGAGGTTGTGATCTGATCACCAATTATCCAACTTTCAGAAATGGAGCAACAATTCCAACTGGTATTTAGAATGATCTAGGTAATTTGGTTTTGAAAAAACAATTTTTGCATGAAAGGTAACAATTAAAACCAGTCAAGTTAAGCATGCCGGGTACACATGACATATTACAAAAAACCTTTTTCTTACATCACTTCTATATTTGAGTGCAAAGGATAACCAAAAATGCATATGTAAAAATGTTGGTGGAGAAAAAAAAGAATAAAAGCCAGTAAACAAAACAGAGAGAAGAAAAAAAATAGTATTTTATGATAAACATGGTCAAGCTGAATGCCAAAATGAATAAAGACAAGAATAAATTTTATCCAATTAATGTAATGTTCCCTACTGATAAAATTCCCAGAGATACTAGGATGATAGAATGGAAATGCAATAAGAATTAATCTGATGCTCACATGAAATAATATATACCTTCGGAATGCGCAAAGGATTTTTGTTGGCATATTCACATAATTTTCCTATTTTCCGATCATTGGGTCCTTCATCCTACCAAACATAGAGAATAGAGTTGAAATTATATCTATTTATCACAAAAATAAAAAATAAAAAATAATGGAAATCAAATTAGAAAGGAAAAAAAAAGAATAATAATAAACATAAAAACAAACTACAATACAGTTTAATAATTCATATACCACTAACGGTTTTCATTTTGTATCTGTCCTGGACGCTTCATGAAACTGTATATCAAAAGAAATGACAAAAAACAAAGTTGCTACATTTTCAACTTCAGTGCTCGATAGACCAGCTATATATCAGAGACGAGCGAGAAATGGAAATCCAAAACAACTAGAAATTCAACAAGATTGATTCAGATCCATATTACTAAACCCTAGTAGCAAATATCAAGAACCAAGAATAAAGTCACAAAGGACAAAAATGAAGCTGAAAGTATTAAGTACTTGTTAAGAGCTAAGACAGCTTTTTAGTTCTTATTTCTTGGAAGTAAGAATACCTGTGTTGGCTTCAGACTGTCACAAATTATTTCTATATTTTAAGGGATGTGTAACAGAGTGCAATCAAGAGTTTATCCTCTTCTCTAAAGGACCTAACAATTACAAGTGTTCTTCACCTAGTTTCTGTAAATGCTGGAAATGCATCTCTTTGCCGTTAAAACCATGTAACAAAGTACAGGAAGTATATTCAAGAAGAAAATCATTCACAAACTAATCAATTATAATCATAAATAGAATGAAGTAGAAAGAAAGTGCTTTGAGATAATCAAAATGTGTGTGTATAAATTTCTCTAGTGAATGATGAATGCCTGAACGTACTTGAGGACGAGGCCAGTCATTAGTCACTCAAACTTTTATATCAAATATAATGTTTAAGGCATTAAATAAATTATGTAAAAGGAATCATCTAGGATTTGGTAATTAGGAAAACTAAGTGTTCGTGGATTCGATGGATAACGGAGTACAGTTCATTAGTTCAATGCCTTTAGAGATATCAAGCTTAAATAAAAGAAGCAAGACAACATCTATCAGTTGCATACCAAAACTTTTCTAAAGTGGGCCAAAAAAAAAGGGTGCTAACTGCAATTACAGCGGGTTTTTTGGTTAGTAGAGAACCAAGTTCATTAAGTTCACCTTAAATTTCAACCCTACATAAAGAAGCATAATTTGGCCAATTATCATATTCTATTGGTCTATGTCATGCGAGTGAGACTCAGACATCCTTAGTGAACTATAAGGTATAGGTGAACAAAATGAAGAACCACAAACAGCAAGCATGACATAATTTATGCTGACATTAAACGCTTCATCATTTAAAAAAAAAAAAAAGAAACCCTTAAAATACAAAGAAAAAGCAGATAAATTTAAACGCAAAATCAAATAAAACTCCAAAAATAAAATACCAACCTGATTACGGGGAAATATATCGGAAATCAGCTTCTTGTACCTCTTGACGGGCTGCCTAGACCTTGCTCTCATTGCAGGGCAAAAGAAACAAAGGCTACCGCATGCTGGCAAAACATGCCTTGAAATCACACCTGAAATTACGCTCATTTTTGTATCCAAAAATTGAAGGAATACTAAAACCTTGTTTTCTTTCCCTTCTACTAGAAAAACTCAACCTCAGCGCGCGCCCAGAAAAGAAAAGAAAAAACAATCGGGTACCTCTCTTAGTCCAATAACCAGCCTGTAAGCAACAATTTATGGTCACTTTACCTCCAAATCAAAGCTAAACTAAAACAATGCCGATTGCTAATCTAACAAAATGGTCTTCTAAAAGCATAAAACGGCACCAAATTCATATCATAAACAAAAAGGGTTCAAACTTATACAATGTGGATTCAAAATTCAATAAAAGGGTCTGCTAAAATCACAAAACTGAATCAACTCTTGGTAATTATTTACAAAATTGAATTGACTATAACAAGTTATGATAAATTCAAGATTGTGGGCTATTACAGAAGCAAAATCTAACCTAAAATATTATCATTAAAAACACAAACAAATCTAAAACCTATTATAATTATAAACAGGGTCAAAATTGGAGAACAAAAAATAATAAAAAAGAAAATAAAAAATGATCACCTCAGATGATTACATTGAGCAGCTGACCATGCAAAAAAAAAAATGTACCGAATTTCCAGCATCTCCCCCACACCGCTAAATTATTCCAAAATTTTCTCTCTCACACTAACAATTGTGTTAAAAAATAATTAAAACAAAAAAAATAAAAAAGCTCAAAATGCTGTATCGGTTTAATGGTTCTAAGATTGACCGGCAGGGCCTGCCAGTAACGCATTTGAATATATTGAAAAATTCCACACGTCCAAGCTTAACGGTAAAATAATAAATGTAGGCCCCAAGTAATCAAATAATATTTTTGGAAAATTTCATGGGATAGTGCATGCCCATTATTTGCTTTGCTGGTTTTCTTTGGGTGTGATGATGACTAGTA